>JAXGGA010017357.1:0-24528 GCA_038373865.1 Uloborus plumipes | reverse complement strand
ATTTTTTTTTTCTTATATGTTACATCTTTTTCCCATTAAAATGTATTTCGATGTTATATGCAAGAAATGTCGGTTTACCATTCAGAAAAAAAAAAGGAGAAAGAATATATACATGTATATATAAGTAATGATGCATGGGAAGGCTGCATTTAGCTTAAAAGAAAAAGAATTCCTCCCTGTTTCAAAAATTGTTTTAGGTTCTTGCTTAATTATCATCTACTAGTATAGTAAGAATTCCTTATTCTCACTGTATTTCTGTATAAATCTAGCAGTGTCTTACTTGTGCCGTCTCCGTATGCGTTTCAAAATATATTTTTCATAATCATAAAATAATGTAATGGGCAACGAAATAGTTTTTCATTCTCACGCCCATAGACGTTTACCCAGTTTCTTTCCATACATACCTGTAATTAAAAGAAACAGAAATTAGTTTGTTTTAAATAAAACAAAAACAGAAAAAAAATACATTATACATTAAGAAAATTAAGATGATTGACAGGAACAATAGAAATATTAAATTTTTAATCCTTATAACTGTTCTGAAAAAAATTGAGCAATTACAGATTTTTCTAACAGTACAATGAAATTACTGTATTTTTGATCGACAAGTCGTACAGAAGCAAACGACTAACCTACTTCTTAGATTTTAAATTAAAAAACAACTATTTGACCGGGCAGAAAGGGATAAAAGTATGCATTAAAAAATGTAACTTGTAAACCGAGCTGTTTCTATTAAACGTATAAAAGTAAATCCCTTACTCGGACATTCATTAACACATATCTTTTAGGAATTGCTGTTAGAACCTGAAAACTAATGTGTAGTGATCAGTAATGGGAGACATAATTCGCCAACACTGACCAAAAAGAAGAACAATTATTACATTTTATTAGTGAATGTAGAACAAAATGGCCTTGATGCTGGGGAAGATTTGTTTGGAATGAAGCAATTTTGAAATGTTTGATCAAAGCCAAAGCGTTAGATCAACAAGTAGACGTTGTAAAAAAGCAACCTACCAAATTGAAAACTTTTACAAACAACTAGTTCAGAGTTGCGCGATATGGATGCGTATTTAGAAACACGCATCACTAAAATATTTGTCAAAAGGGCCTCGATGGTGGCTAAAGTTTATCTTTTGACCACTTACACCTCCATTATTACATAAATAACGAGTCAAAATCATATTTTTAGTTTCTTCATTCATGAATCAATTTTAATGAGCTGGTATTTTTTAGCCTACTTTCCCGTTAAAAATAAAAGAAAGACGAAAAAAGTATTAAAAGTAGCTTAATGCATCTAAAAATATCGCCAAGTCCAAAAAATATCGCCAAGTTAAAAAAATATCGCAAAGTTAAAAAAAATATCGCCAAGTTAAAAAAATAAAAAGGCAAAATTAATATCGAAAAATTAAAAATTTGAAAGTAGGATATTGAGATGGGGAATCTGTGTCGGTCGGTCGGTTTGTCGGCCTGTCGGTCTGTCTGTCCCCCCCTAATAACTTTTGAATGAACATTCCGATGTGGACAAACTTTTTTTTTGTTGAAAAGATCTCGGCGAGTACAGCTCTTTCCCATATTTGATTTTTCGATTTGAACAATTTTTGGTTCAACATTGAACCGTTCAAACAACCTGTCCCGCGATGCTAACTTTTGAATGAACAGTCCGATTTGAACAAACTTTTTTTTGTTCGAAAGATCTTATCAAGGATACTTCATTCCCGTATTTACATTTCCGATTTGAACAGTTGTTAGGTTAAGTTGTAGCAAACTACAATTACAACTACTTTGTTATAAATGTAGTTAACTACAACTACAACTACGTTTTTTTAATGTAGCGACTACAAACTATTTTTGAATTGTAGTCGCTACTTTTTAAAAAAAGTAAACAAATAAAAAGCTTTCACCGTTTGAGGATTGACCGAAAAAATTAAAAAAGTGGTTTACATTCAGGGACGTCATTTCGAACTTTTCCAGGGGGGGGGGGCAAAGGGGTGCATACACTATGTAAAATTTACCAAAAAGTGGCAAGAACCACGCCCACTTGTATGCCAATACATTGATTTCCCAAAGTCAGGGGAGGGGCAATTGATCCCCCAGCCCCCTAAATGAACGGCCTGTTTACAGTAATGAATTAATTCATTTGAATATGGAATAGAACTAGGAGTTTTCTTTGAATATATTTGTTACTTTTCCCTTTTGTTCCTTTTTTTGCTAAAATTTGTCCTTTTTAGATTTTTTTTAACAATTTTTGCGAATATTCGCCACAAGAAAGTATTCAAAAGTTGAAAGACTGAAAGAATTCAACCTTCATTTTTTTTAAATTTCTTGCCAGGGAATATTTAGGAACATGAAAGTGATTTGAAGGAATATAAAAATTATGATGTCAAATAAATCAATGACATTCAACAGATATTTCGTCAAAATGATGTATCTAAAGGATCAGCTCATATTTTTCATATATTCACATATTCCTCATTGCGTCCGCTGCAGTACTTGTGCAAGTCAATTAAACCTTGTTTTTTTTTCTTCGTTCTCTCTTTTTTACTTATTTTTTTTTCATTTATTTATTTATTTATTCAATTTAAAAGTAGTTTCCAGAAATCGCTACAAACAACTATTTTTTTTGTATCGTGCTACTCACAACTCTTTTTTTAAGTAGTGCGCTACACTACAAACTACTAAAAAATGTAACTACTATAGTAGTTTCGCTACTTGTAGTGCGCTACTTCCGACCACTGAAAAGCACACACATAAAACTTTGTAAGCGTGAAATGAGTGAAAGAAATATACATTGTTTCTGCTATGATCTCACGTTGCTGTCGTCATATTTTTTCTTTTTTTTCTTTCTTTTTGTTTAGAAAAATAGTGTTTCATTACTCTCAAGCTAGTTGAAATATTGCGCGAATTTTACAAAAAACATTATTATAATAATTAATTTAAGAACATATATTGAACGCATTACACAGGATAAAGTTTTAACTAAAATACTACTAATGCGATTTTTTTTTGATATTATTTGATTGTTTAGATAAATATTTAATTACTTGTCTATAAAACTTTACGTTAGGTAGAAACTTGCATCGATAACTAGTTTTACTGATTTTAATAATAAGTAAATTTTTATCTGATTAAATAATCAGCAAAAACATCTTTTTAAGTAAATTTTAATACGTAAATAAGTTTTCTGATGCATGAAATAGCCTTTAGAAACAAGACAGTTTGTTTTAAAATAATTCTCGTCGGATCAACAAAGTGTAACAAAAACCTATAATGTATCTTGGCAGACACTGTTAAAAAACGTTTCGGTCTGGGTTTTCTGGAAATGTAATTATCTGTTTGATTTTTTTTCTTTACGCTTCAGTGCTTTTACTGTTTTCCAGAGGGTTTATGAGCTGTAAAATTTAGTAACTAAAACTTTAGAGTTCTTTCGATGATCAAAATTAAGGAATGTGATTTTATACCTTAAAATAACTTACGAAAGGGGGGGAAAATCCAATTGTTTTACTATTTTGTGCTTGAGGTATTTTAACACGTTAAAAACCTTGGTAAATTATGAGAAAGTTTAAAATTCTTTTATAAACTATTTTGTAAAAAGCAAACATCTAAATTATGTTTCATTCCTGTTCAGTTAAATGTACCTTCGTTCATACAGTTATGCATTGTGACATTTGTTCAAAATAACTATTTAATTGGAAATTAAATTTGAGCAATGCAACATTAATCCTCCAAATCATTTTAGTAAATCAAATTGTGAAAAATAGCTTTCGCTTTATTTTCTCTAACGGACTGTAGAAGCAAATGTGTCCCAGCCATTTATATAAAATCTACAAAACCGACTTTTATGAATTTGAAACATTTTAAATATTTTTCGCCTAGTAATAGTTTTATAATTAAAAAGGTTCAATACCTTATGGTGAAACGTATAGTTTCTTAAAAGATTAAGAATAACAAATAATATGTTGTTATGACCGACGGAAATTGTTGTTAGGAATTCACTTGAAACTTCAATTTTAATCCCTTATTTACAATGGTTTTCAACAGTACTCAAATGATTCTAATATGTTTATATCTGTGATTTAAGTACATCCAGCAACAGTTGCGTGTTGATTACGTTTTGTTTTATGGTTTCTTTGTTACCGAAATATATTCATTTATTTCTCATTTAGATACACATTTGCATTTTTTGCGCAAGTTTGGAAACTTATGTAACGTCACTTTAAGTAGTCTTTTTTTTTTTTTTTTATGAAATCGTTGATGATGAAACAAACTAAGTATTTTTTTATTAATTTGAAAACGAATTTACCATGATGAACTCTGGATACCGCATAATCATCTTGTTTAACTAAATGCAAAACTAGAACGACTAATTTATGCATCATGTTTGAAAATCGTTCATTATTCCTGTGTTAATCTAAATTATAATTTAATCCAAATCCATAAGTGTTAATGACGAGCAAAAACCAAATCGATTGCTATTTTTTTGCTAAAATGATTTTGAATTTTTAAAAGTTACTGTAAGTTTTAATTCAAAGGAACCGCTATGTTTTTAATCTTTAAATAGCACTACAAAGCCTTAAAGCATTGTCAAATAAAAGAAAAATATTGCTGCCGTGATAAAATATGAATTTATTAATTATTTTTATGTATAGTCAGTGCTATCATGGGCTCGGTATCGTTGTAGACGATTTGACTTAAGACTAAATGCCAAGTGTTGTCCTATTAACAGCGAAGTAATAACTTAGCTATCATAATTGTGTAAAATTTAAACTATATTTGTGCACTATTTTTTCTCATCTAAATTTGTAAAATAAATTAATAAATGAATGAATTTAAACAAATAATAAATAAATAAAAATACACCTTATATTAAACTACCAAGCTACCTTATGTTAAGTTCGAGAGACATCAAATCTAATTCCAATTTCAAACCAATAAAAATATTTTAAAATATTACATCAATTTCGAGTTTTGTTACTTACTCTGTTTGCATTTATTATCTTCTTTTAGTACGTAACCAAAATTTGTCGGTTTTTCAGTTGCATACAAATATTAACTATTTTCAAACAAGAATTAAATTCCCATATTGAACTAATTTGTGGTACAATAATTATGGGTAATATTACTAACAAAGTAATTTTGAAGACATCTACGTTTCTATAAAATGCCTCAAAAAATTGTCGACCTCATTAAACAAAAATAAAAAACCTACTAAAGCAAATATGTTTTACGAAAAAACAATTTAAGTATTTCTTTTCTGAGTGTAGTCCCTTTCATTCCTTACATTTGACGTTTATCGTCTTCTTAGGCTACAGCTACATCACCAAGTTCCGTTACCCTTTCCATTCTTTATACATTGTTATTGTCAGCCATTCAAAACTCCTGGCATTTACGAGAAGATAGGGAAGAATAAAGACTTTAAACTGAATTCGTATTTTTACTCTTAAACACACATATAGCTCATTCCCCCGATCTTCCGAAGCTTATGTTTCAGCCTTCAGGGATGAAATTGGAAAATTTTAATATCCTTTAACCTTAAGAGATATATATTCTGCCTTTCTTCTTGTCCTCCCTTAAATCGTTGGCATTTATTGGTTTTTTATTCTATCCCTCGACCCTCCTTTATGTGTCATCTTACCCTTTTCGGAAGCAAAGTGGGCTGGAACATATCATGCTAGTGAAAGCGATTTATATTTTCTTTAGCTACTGTTGAAGTTTTATCGATATGAGTTTCGCCTTCGAAGACTTGGAGAGAGAGAGTGGTGGTGTGTGGATTTATTTAAACCACAAAAGAGATCTTGTGCTGCTTTACATGTCCTTAAGATATTAAATGCTACAGAAATATTTTGAATAATATTGACCTGAAGGAACATATTAAAACATTAAATGGCACAGACTTGCACTGTACAAACTGAATGTTTTTTTTTACAGTATAATACAGCCAATTTGAGTAATAAACTGTAAAATGGCTAGTTTACAGTAATAAACTGTAAAATGGCTAGTTTACAGTAATAAACTGTTTTACCGTTTATTACCGTACATTTTACAGTTTTAAGTTGGAAATTCTGCTGCCAGTATTATACTGTAGTTTTTCACATTACAATACAGCTAAATTTTATTGCAATAAACTAAAAATGCTAACTTTACAGACAAAAAGCTGTAAATTTGCCTGTTTTACAGTTTACTGCTGTGCATTTTACGGTTTTAAATTGAAACCTTGGCTGCCAGTATTATTTTGTAAAAACAACAGTTCATTTGTTGCAGCGCATCTCTTTATTTTTTTTCAAATCTACACATATTTTAAACATTTAAATGCATTAATCAGCAAATGACCACAATTGATCCAGAGTTAAAGCAAACCTTCAAGGCCGTTGGCATTTTGCAAGTAATTCAATGTACATTAGATAATAAATATTTATGTTGTTTTCTGCAATAGAACGCTAAATATATGATTATTTGTAACTGGAACTGATATAATAAATGTTTTAAAAAAGTGTGTACCTACATAAACAGTAAGAGAAATTAATCTCCAGATCTAACCGGTTATGAACAGTTTTGTTTAAAATCTCCAACTTTAAGCAATATGCTACAAAGTCTGAATTGTTTAACGTGTACCCCTAGCTTTGGCCGAGTGAAAAATATTTAGTGAATTTCATTTCAAACATTGCCTACAAAAAATTTAAGCATTAAAACTGCTAAAAACAGCATGCATAGTTTTGAAATTAATTGATTTGGTACTGGAGGATGTTTTTTTCAACTTGATAAAGCGTGGGCATATATTCTCAATAATCCAACGTACAAGCTATGGTTTTATGTGTATTCTATCTCTTAACCTGACACTGTAAAGATGGTTAGAGTTCAGTTTTATAATTTTAAACTAAATGATACACATTCATAATTAATGATGATAAAGTCTTTTTTGAGAATTTTTGAAAGTACAGCAGATTTAATGACTACTGCACCATTCTCCCAAAAGGAGAAAAATCAAGTTTTTGATATGTATCACTTTTAACACGAAAATTATAACAGCTAACAAGTAGCACAAAATAGTGCAAAGTTTATCTCACTATTTCATTCTTTATATCAGGTTAAAAAAATTTACTGTAAGATATTGTTTCTGAAAATAAATATACAAATAAGTTGTTCTAAATCAATGTAATTTTCATGACTAGCAACGTTCTGAAAAAGCACTTTAGAAATTTTTTTTTCTTCACATAAGAGGCAAGCATGTTACACTGCTGTTATTTTTTCCTTAGAACAATCTCAAAGCAATTGGGAACATATAGGTGAGAAGTTTATCATATTTTTTACAGAAAAAAACGTTTAAGTATTAAATTATTAAAGGTTTTGTTAGAATAACATTTTAGAGCATTAAGTCGGCTGTACTTATATGAATCCTATAAATAAATTTAATTATATCGCACCCTCGCTACAAAAGTGCCACAACTCAAAAAACTGCATTTTCCAGGAATTGCAAAAAACTGTTCCCTGGCTGACTCGGCACATTTTAGTATTTTTGAATTTGTCACTATGAAGACCGATACATCTCAAACTATGATCGTTAGTTACGCACGTTACTCTACGACGGCTGGACGGCAACTCAAGATGTGGCATTTCAGTGGAAGGGGTCCGGGGGTTCTATGCATCTTGATAACAACAAAACGCCATAACTGCCCTCTGGCGGCTGATTTTTCAATGCAACTTCTGGCACTTTTAAAGATTGGTAGAGACGTGTAAACTACGTCTAATGATGGTCATAACTCAAAAATTACAATTTTTGAGTTGTGGCACTTTTGTAGTAAAGGTGCGATATATGCATTATAAATTATGTATAATGCAGTTTGACGTTAGTAAAAAATGTATATGGTTTAAAACAAGAAAACTAGAAACTGGAATAAAACCAAAAGTGGTGCTGAGTAAAAGACTCGTTAATACCTGGATTTAAATGTCTACATATAACGGGAAAAAATAATTTTCGCATGCCTAGAAATTTAATTTGAAGAAGAAAATATATTGATTTATCATTGTAGAAAATAATTTATTTCGGAAGATACATTAATTTATGTTGAAATAAGAAATCTTTTGTTACACATTTTGTTTCAACAAACCGGAATTTTATACAAACACCTCAAATCAGTTTTCAAAAATATGCACTCTTTAAAGTTATTCGCACTTTTTGTATACTGTTTCCTAAAAGCATATCAAGCTGTCTCAAAAATATGTTAGCTTAAAAGTTTCAAATTTGCGTTCTTGTAACATAGATTAGAGAAACAGTTTCACTGCAACACCGTAAAAATTCAAAAAACATGCATTTCCTATCTTTATAAAGAAAGAGAAAATATTTTAACCTCCGCTTCCGCAAAATGGGCACATACCCATTCTTATTACGCAAAAAAAATGAAAATTTTAATAGCACAAAAATGTTTCATTTCACAGCATTAAACTTCCACGTAAATGAAACTGGAATCCAAATGAATCTCGCTTGTACCCATAAAACCATTCCTTCCTTAAAATATTCATTTTTTAACCTATGGAATGCATGGAAACAACAACAATTACCCAACTAATGCATCATTATTCACAAATTTTTAATATTTTGTTTGCAAATTCGGTAATTTTCTTGTTTTTGAGCATTCTTAAGTGTTTTCACTATCCATTATCTAGGCCATAAATCAGAGCCTCCGGTACGCATTCAACAGCCAATTTTGGCATTTCAATCAATCAAAACAAGGATTTCCTTACATTTGTCATTTCGTGTTTCAGTTAAAGATATTTTAATAGGTATGTTTAATCTTGGAATTTTCAAAAGCACGCGTGTTGCTTATTTGAAAAATACATCAGTCATTTGATTTTTTCCTCGTTTTTTCGTCTCGTCATTTACACCTGGTTATTTTCTTTCTATTACATTCCAAACCATTAATTATTTTAACAACTAAAAATGCAGGGAAATGGGATTTTGGAGTAAATTGCCTATTTTACAATACAGCATAAATGAGGATTTCATTTAAAACGGCACGAATCGTTATTATTGGACGCTAAAAACAATGTGGTCGTGCATGTCTGCAAATAAGGAAAAGATGAATACTAAAACTCTGATCAAATATTTGAGTAAATAGCTAGCTTGCAAAACATAGAAAAGTCACTTAGTGGCTCGTTTTACTTTCTAAGTAGTAGAAAAGAGTAAATTGTGTTCATGTTAAAAAAAAAAAAGTATCTTTTATTGGGAGATATTACATATTTATGAAGAATTTAATGTTGTGGAATAGCATCTTTTATATATTTAATGGTTTTTCTTTTACATTTTAACTATTTTTAATGACTTGATTTATTTTGAGAAGTAATTTACATTTACATTCAATGCATCATTAATACATTAATGTTTCATTTAATTATAATGTGTCATTTTTGTAGAAACGTTTTGTTTTATTAAAAGGCATATAATGAAGTGGTGAGATACCTAACCATGTTGCCAATTATATAACTTCAATATTCCATTAGCAATAAATATATTGTGTACAAAAACACGTTTATGTATAGGGCATGTGTGTGGTATCCGTTAATTTTAGTGAAATTGTGTGAATCATGGATTATATACTTGAGAGAAACTGTATAATAACCTGCAATTAAAAAATAATTTCTATAAAATTTAAAAATGAGAACGTAAAACTAATGCATATTTTAAAGCAAAGATTTGTTGTATTACTTATGGATAAAAAATATTACAACATAGAGGAAATTTTTAAAAACAGACAAAAAGAAGCTAAGAAAGAATAAAATAAATAATGTATCTGATTTAATTTTGTTTAATTCTGAGAAATGAACAATATACGAGAATTTGAAAATATACCATATAAAATCAATATATGTGTTTTTCACCCAGCACTTTTTTTTTTTAATAATGAAACTACGGTAGAATTTTTAATGACATTCTTTTAAATACAAATCACATTAACAAAAAAAAATCATTTTCATAGGATTTTGATTTTATAACGTACTCAATTCTTGAATAAAACTATTTTAAAGAACACCTGAGTTAGTTTTGTATGCTGTATTGTTTATGTCAATCCCGAAGAAGGGATAGGTTCACACATATTTGAAAATAACATATAAAACATACGATTAAAAACAATTAACACGAAATCATCTGCCTCAAAAGTAAGCAGACAGTATTTAGAAAAATGTTTAAGACAGAATTGTGTTTTAAAAGATACGAAAACTACTGTGCCTCTGAAAGTAACCGAAAACCGTTAAAATACTTAAATCTACGCAACGGTTGACGCTGAAATGGATCACTTCTTATAAAGTGTTCTTTCAGGTGACAAATGCAGCTGCTTAGAAATGATGTTATACAGTACACAGTACATATCGTCAGCATTAAATAAAAGAAGCAGCTGCTAAAAATATTTCTCCAAACTTTTAAGCCGGTAGTAAAAGTTTTGGTTCAACAATGTGATTTTTATTTGACAAGAGACTGAATTTAGGTCAAACATTTTTAACTCATAATTTGAAACATTTGGTATGAAATGTAGAGTGATTTACATAAAAGTTAAGTCTATTTTTTGATAAAAGGGCACAATCTTCTAAACTAAAACAGTAGTTTTTTTTTTCTTTTTTCTCCACTTCATAAAAAACAAACTCAAAGATTCGATGAAATCAATGACATTTAATGCACATCCTATTTTTTCCGTAAAAATACATGCGTAAAAAGCAATTGGAGCTTCTGCTCAAAATCTTATTTTACTTTGTTTATTGTTTCAATAAATATATTATTTACTGTACGAAAGAAAAGTTCAATACATGTTGCCGCCCCATGACTGCACATTTCAGTTTCAATTATTTTCTCTGAGTAAACTCTTATATAACTCTTATAAATTCTTAAGTAACTGTAAACCGGTAAAGGTTTTTAAATATATAACTTTATTGAAATTATACATCTTTTCAGCATAAATGAGGGTAGCCTTAAGAGGATAGGCTCTCGTACGCCGCAGCATAGATGCATACGTATGTCATGTTTACCCAAATAGTCCCGAGTTTCGGTCAGTCCCATCAAAACAACGGTGAAGCAGCATGGCATAACCACGCCTACAATAAAATTAAAACGATAAATTTATTTTAAAAAATAAATAAAACAGTCGGTATGCAACTTGTGATATTTTTTCCAATACTATTACGTTATTATGTTATCCACGTTTAAACTGCGGTAGTCTATATGTTTTTTCAACGTTTTTTTTTTCTTATAATTTAAGATTATTATCATTGAAAAGAAAAAAGCATGCTTTCGGGCCAGCGGTTGAGTGAAACGGCTGCGATAAAAGACCAGAAGCTAAAAATTTCCATCGTTTTTTAGTAATCTACCGGCCTTTGGCCACCCTCCTAAAAACATGTTGTATCAACAAAGTATCATAATGTAAAAATTCTTTAAAAAGAGAGGAAATAAAATTGACAAATGAATAACTATTTTCTTTGATAGCCAGAATAAACTGATTAGGTCATCGACGTTAAATTTAATAGTTTACAGCAAATCCATTGTTTTTTCCAATGTCATCATGGCAGGGGTCAGGTCAAGCATGATTCTATATGCTAGTGAGGTTAAAAAAAGTGAGTTATGTTTTTATAAATTACTAGCGACGTCACGTCACTTTGTTTAAATTTAAAAAAACTACCAGTTTTTGCAAAAGAAAATAATCCTCTTAAGAATTATCGTATTATGTTCTACACTCAATTTCAGTCATAATATCAGACTTAATGTCAGTGTTTTGACTTTTGAGGTAAAGTGTTTGTTTTTTGGTATGCATATATGCAACACGTTAATACTGATAGACAAATAGCTATAAATATGATAGTTTAGCTCATTGATCCTTAAAAACAAAACTTACTGAAGTTTGTTGTGATGTTTCGGTCGTATACGAAATATGTCATTGGTTTGGCATATTTCTTCAAACATTATTTTAAACTATTTTATAAAGCTAATATGAAACCCATCAAGGATAAATATTGTTATTGCACTTATATTTAAGGAAACAGACCCATACACATTCACGCACATATATATATATATATATATATATATATATATATATATATATATATATATATATATATATATATATATATATATATATATATATATATATACAGAGAGAGAGAGAGAGAGAGAGAGAGATAACGCAACCTAACATAAATGAAAAATAAAATTTCGTACAAAAAAGTCCCAGATGTGTCTTCGAAAAGGATAAATTTCTTATTTTATTATTATTACCCTTACTAGTGCTCTCAAACACAATCTGAAGCACATTCTTTCATTGGTATTCCAGGCTACTTTCAGAAAATATTTTCAACATTAGAAATTCTCATAACACGGCTTATCTGGAAACAAAGCAACTTTTCACATCTTGTCTTCAGAGGCATTGACAATTTTGCGCACGTCCTAATTCCATATTTTCAACAAATACATGACTTCTCAGCTATCAACGTTTTCAGACTGAAACTCCCTTTCATAACGAAATTGTTTGACAGTTTTTCGATAAAGTGGACTTAGAAACGTGAAAAATCAATGACAGCCAGTTCTCCTTCAGACTGATTATATTGTGGAATGAATTTAATGTTTACAATACGGCAGTTTTATCAACTAAACACGTTCATCTACAAGGAGGTATTAACTATAACTTACTCTCATATATAATTAGACTAATTCATCATATATGCCTTAGACTACAGTTTTAATTTCTCATAAAATATGTTTGGTACTCAAAGACTTTCTTTGCTCTGAAAACAAGAATTGACATTAGTTTTAAACATGTTTTTAATAAAAAGTAGTTACATGCGTTATTAAACCAGATGCGTTTTGTGTAAACTTAACTTGCTAGAGTTTTCAAATATTCTAGTTTGATTTATGTAGTTGAAGTATGTAATACTGAAGGAAAAACTATAGATGTAAACTGTATACATGTGTAAACAAATATACACAGTTGGTAATTTTAGTAATATATACTACTTTGCTGACAGGGTAATCAGATAATTGTGATATTTGATCTAATGTATGATCTATATCATAGTTCCGAAAGAATCTTTTCCGACGAAAATAATTAAAAATAAACTATTCAAAGACATTTTAAAAATAAAACAAGATCTTCGATAAATTTAATCTTATTTCCGAAAAGTGATCTAAACAGCCAGAAACAATAACTGATTTAAAAAATTTGGTACTTTAGGGGATCAAAAAACCACACGTTAAAAGCAAATCTTAATATGTAAGTCAAATGGAACAGTTACAATTACTTTTTTTGCAAAAAGAAAAGTTTCGAAAAAAAATCATTATGAAATAAACTTTATACATATGAACGTTCAATGTCGTAAAAAAAGTATACTTCAGAACAAGAAAGTAATGTGATTTAGCTAGACCGCATCTAGTTAAATACAATGTCAGAAGAAAAAATAGCTAATTAATATCTAATAAACATATCTACATATTAAAATATAGCTCCTCTTTTTTTCAAAAAATAATGTTTTTCCTAAAACAGCATCCATTTAAACGTATGATTAAAAGTATGGTAGCGTTACAAAATTGACTTAGTCTTATCAACACATTTTTTTTCATAACATAGAAGCAACACGATAAAACTATTCCCCACACGTACTACAATTATTAAATAAATATCCAACATGTCGATAGATCCGTCTTACCCTGGGTGAACAATATCGGACAACTGTCACCGGCTACGACACTCATCAAATCAGAGGAGTGTTTCCCATGTTAGCTACATCAGCATAAAATCATTTCTTGCATCTAACAAGGAGAAGCCAATAATGTAATGCGGGACTACAATGTCGCAAGACAAAAAATGGGGAAAATATTTAATAAGAAGAGGTTGTATTTTTGCACTGCATAAAGATTTGATTATAGAATGCGAATTTTCTATGTTTACAATGTAGATGTTCAACTTAGTGATATTTTTCTAAAATATATCATAAGTTCGGATATAAATTAGTCCAAAATTATTTTTTTTAATCCCTCAAATTAGTATTTGTTACTGGTGCTTGTTTTAACATAAGGTGATCTTGCAGTAGATAACATGTTTTTCCATTATACAATGTGATTTTATCAATTTTTCTCAACTGAAAGCAATGGCTTAACTTTAACTCGGTCTTAAAAAAGGCATCAATAGCCAAAGGCTAAACTTTTCTAAAGTAGTGATTAGTTGAGGAGCTCAATTTGCTAGTCAATCTCTCTAAACCTCGCGTTTTGACACTTTCTATGGCAACATATCTATAGGATACCCTCTAAAGTCCGATTGTGTAGCACTGACGTTATATTACTGCTTAATTTAAATGTACACTAGTTTTGAAATTCAAATCAGCATATGTTGGAAATATGGGTTCACACTTTCAATTGTTATATCATTACACATATTATTACTTATAATTTTTCACTGAACTTTTATTTTTTAAAACTTCATTGAAAGCAGTGATGTATGTTCTTTCATCAAACATAGTATTTACTTCGCATTTTTTTCTGTAATTCTCCTTCAAACTACTTCTTTTATTAATGGATCTTACAGATAGCGCAACATTTTCCAAGTGCAATTTTATTGGTGTCGAAACATATTTAAAAAGCGCTAAAAAACTTTACTTCATCTTTTTCCTCGAACATGTCTTCACGTCTTTTATTTATTGCATGAAGGCTTGCAAACGAAATTCAAATAAATGCGGAAAACTCGAATAAATAACGAAAAATAAACTCGGAATTTTTAAATGAAAGCCAACATCTATGCTCACGTGATCATTCTTGCTCGGCGCTCGCCAAGCATAAAAGCAGGGTCCATAAAAAAAGGTATACGCCTTCCAATTTTCTGAAAGGTGGATCTGAACTTTATCCGGTAAGTATAAGGGCCGGACATATACCTATGACATCACATATAGAAGCAAAACCACTCAAGGAGATTTACTTGAAAGATGCCGGAAATATGGAAGGAAAAATGTTACTCCGGCCGGTCATGTACTCAAAGCAATTTTCCGTGTTTTTTATTTGTATTTTCGTGCACTTCTTTGCGATGTTGCTTTCAGGGCGGAATTTTTATGACAGTTTAGTGAAGAAACGTCTAGCATTAGTTTACTTTTCGTTTTGAATCTTTAAAATGTACTAGACAGAATACCCAACCACCCACTCTTACACACATATACATGATTCGTTTAAATCATTAAAGATTCCACGTGAAGTACTGCAAAAATTATACAATCGTTTTATAATATTAAATTATAATTTTTTTTTCAATATTTTGTTAATATATATCTACAGGGTGACAAGAAATAACTTGGACGAAGTTTCAAACCAAATATCTGTAAATACCACTGAATTTTTAACGATATTGTGATAGGGAATCGATCCTAGAAAGCTACTAAATAGGTGTAAGTGAGTTAGTTGGGATAACCATTATTGTTCGCAAACTATTTGCAATACTTGAATTGCATAAGCAAGAAACGAAAAAATGTGAAATTGTTTAACGACTGAAAGTGGCTAAATACACGATTTCCTGCACAATTAAAAGGTTAAAAAAACTCAAACATGATGGTGACAGGTCAGGAAGAAGAACAAAATGCACAGTTAACACATCTGCGACCAGAAAGTGGTCAAAAAGCGAGTTTAACGAAATCCTAGGATTTCAAAGAGAAAGGTTGCTAGAGAGGTGAAAATCAGTATAGAAACCACTCGTTTGATAGTAATTGTTGAGCTTGGTCTTCTCCCTTACAAAATGAAAGAGAATTAAAAGCTAGCAGCAAAGAACAAACGCACAAGACTTCAAAAGAGGAAAGAACTATTAAGCGGGCCGTAGATGATCGATGGAAAACATTGCTCTTCACAAATGAAAAACTGTTCTCAATTGAACAAACTCAAAATAACCATAATGATAGAGTTTGGTCAGCAGAAGCACCTGGAACTTTTTTAATTGTTGGCGGCGTCAACTACCCCTATCTGCAATGGCTTGGGGTGGGATATGTGCTAGTGGGGAAACACCACTTGTTTTTGTTGATCAAGGGATAAAAAATAATCAGCAAACATACCGCAAACTCATTTTGGATGATGTTGTCTTACCTTGTTCGCAAAAGTTCTTTGAAAACCAAAGATGGACCTTCCAACAGGATTTTTCACAAAAGACACTCAAGATTGATGCAAGACACATTTTCCAAACTTCATTGGAGCTGAAGAATGGCCCCCGTATTCCCCAGATTTAAACCCAATGTATTATTCTGTTTGGTCCATCTTGGAAACAAGGGTGTATACTAAACCTGATAAAACTTTGGCATCTCTACAACCATTCTTCGGGAAAGAAAGGGATAAAATATCAATGAGTGAGTTGCGGCCCATAGCCGAAAATTTTGTGACACGTCTAAAGCTCTGTATTAATACTAACGGTAGCCAATTTGAAAACGTTTAAATATATTAGACAAAATAATGTATTCATACTTATTTTGAAGTTTGGTCGCATTATTTTCATTAGCAACAAAGTTATACCGTACGATGTGTGTCCAAGTTATTTCTTGTCACCCTGTATATATGATGCATTTAGAACACTGAAAATAATCGTAAAATTCAAATTAAAACACATTTCATGTGTTAATTACAGCATCAGCGGTCAAAAACATGTATACTAATGTTGTCATTTTCTTTCTTTTTTTTTTTTTTTTTTGCCTTTCAAAGTGGCCTATCGTAAGCCATGAATTTTATTATTGTTAAACGTTAAACTTTGTAGTTTTAAACGTTCTCGACATAACAATGTGAGCAGCTTTTAAAAACATAGAATCGCTCGATAAAACGACCGTCTCCGTCCTACAGAAAACGGTCTTTATAACGAGTGGTCGCTATAAGAGGTAGAACATAGAGTATATTGGGATACAGTTGGGGGTTTTCTGACCGGTTGTTATATTAGGATGATCTTTATAACGTGTGGTCGTTATAACGAGCTTCGACTGTAACTTATTTTTCTTAGGTTATAAAGGAGCTAATTCAGTATGCAAAGTAAACACAGCAAGTACAATGCTCTATCAAAACGAGTTTTATTTATTTATTTATTTTTTTAATGTGACTACAACTAGTTACATTGTTCTACGTTAGTCTTAAACTTGCATAATGTTATTTGTTTTACTTTAAAAATGACTAGTTAACTCGACTAATTTCGATTAATTTTTAGAAGACCTCAACGTATGGAATTTAGCAATTATCTTTGCTAAATAATGATAAGGCACTTCTATATAAATATATTGTCTAATTTAAACTCCGTCTGAATTTTAAGTTTGGTTTCTTCCGTGAATTTTAAGTTTGGTTTGACTTTAAATCTTTTGAAACTTGACTAGCACAAGCTTTTATGTTTGATAGCATTGAATTTTGATAAGGTTTTGACTTTTGGTGAGGTGTATACTACTGGTTTCAACCATGATTGGCTGTATTATATCCAAATCATTTCCAGATACAACATTAACGTAGAATCAAGGTAAAAAATATTTACAAGATATTGTAAAATATATATATATAGGATTAATGTGTAATTTATAAATGTACTCAAGTTAATTTTACCATGCTTTCCTTTACTTTTTAAAGCCTATTTTCTTTCTCTTTTTTGCTGAATATAGTAGCTACATAAGTGTTATTTTAAATGAAGTGTATTCATCTTTAGTTCCTTAATTAATTCATAAATTAATGTTTAGCAATAAAAAAAATACACAAAAAGTCCTTTACAAATGATCATTAAAAGACAAAATTACTTTAAATATGCCTTTATAATTAAGAAATGTCAGATTTTAACTTCACACTTGACTTTTTTGAACTTCTACAATTTTTCCTTCACAGGTAGATGTAAAGGAAAAAAAACTTTCATTTTCTCCCTCTGGGTTATGAAATAGAAGCAGAAAAAATAACAGCAGCCGAGAAATCACTTATTTTTTGAGCAAGTATCGGATTTCTTTAATCGATAACGCGGTTCGCCATAAATATTGAGGGGTGGGGGGAGAGAGGTGGAATATTCAATTACTCCATAATCGATAAAGTTTAATTATAAAAATTCAGTCAGCCGCTTTTATGGAGGGCACTTTCAATGCTATGCAGGTTGAAGTTTTATTAACTAATTAATTTTAATCAAAAAATTTGACACTCGACGCATCTGAAGCTTTTAATTTTAGTACGCTTGTTAATAAATAATCGAGCTTATTTGCATTTGCGCATAAAGGAATGCATTAATCTGAAATTTAAGACACTCGACTTATAAAATTCCTTAGAATAAAATAACCGTACATTAAATTTTTAATCAAAAACGATCATAAAATGCGTTTTTATTTGGCTGGAATTTTTAATAAGATTAGTTTCAAATTGCGCAGCGCTCAATATTACTTTGCTACTTGCAAGATCTGACTTATATTTCAACGCTTTAAACTGCTAAATTACATTATTAATACTCTTCAGGCTTGCTTAGTAGAATTATAAATTATAAATTCGCTGAAACGAAATTATATTGTCATAATAGGTTTTTTTGCTACAATGTTTATCACTTATTCAATTTTAATGTTATAAAAAAATGACTACTTAAGTTATTAAAAGATAACTTTTTATACAACTTGTGATGCAAACTATGTTCTTAAAAGATATTCATAAATGGCGTAGTTTAAAAAAAAAAACGTAATTAAATTCACGATAAGATTAGTCTAAATATTTATCAATTTCACATAAGCTGTAATAGCGTTGAACTGATCAAATTAGTTCAGACTTTAAGTTAATTAGAAGTATTGACTTCCGATCTTGTTGAGATAAAAAAAAATCAACAGAAGAAAATAAAAAGTAAATAAAGATAAACATGCATTAAAAAAAATAAATGGAGGAGTAGGCAAAACAGTGTAATAAACGATTTTGTTCACTATCAATAAATAAAAAACATATCCGCTTTATGAAAATTTCAGTGCGTTTTATAGTCTTGTAAAGCAAAATGGGAAACATATTCTAGAGTGCCGACATTTTTTTTCTTTTTTTAATTATAAAAGACGGGTTATTTGTATAATAAACAAGAATAAATATCTCATAACTGAAAAAATCTTGAGTAATAATGCACGTGAAGAAAACTTTATAACTTTTCTAAAATTTTACGTGTGATATAACATTATCAGAAATTATTTTTTTAATTACAAAATAAATAAATTTCTTAAAGGATTGGTAAAGCAAACTTTTTTTTTCTTGCAATATATTGTACTTTCAAGCGAGTGAAACTTTTTCTTTGAGTCGACTTCAAATAAACAGAGTACAAATCGGTGATAACAGTATCTGTGACTTCAAAATAAATTAGAAAAGTAAAAAAAAAGTTAATTAAAAAATAAATAAATAAATAACCAAGCACTTTCCTGTGAATTTGAATTTCTTTGAAGAAGTTGATTACTGCATTTTCTGATTGCATTACACTCATTAATGCAATCCAGGTACCTCGTGTTTTAACCATTTCATAAACGTTTGAAAAATTATCTTCACAACGTCAACAGCCATTTTACGATGTTTAGAAACCGAAATTTGCTCCCTCGAATAGCTACTTTCTTTGCAAATTTTCATACATCTGTTACAAGTACACGGGGGAAAAAACCCAGAAGTTATTCTCATAAGAATAAACTCACTTTTTATCCCATAACCAGCCATCAGCCTCCCACGTTATACAGCCCAGCCTATGATATCCCATTAAATAAACTCCCCACTCAATCAAAAACCAGAAGTGCACATTCCATTTTCCCAGAGCCGAGCGATCAAGCCAGAACGGAAGATCCGATCCATTAGCAAAAACAACTACCTGATAGACCTCGAATACGCCTAGAAAAACAAAAGAAATAGCGAGGGAAAATGCAACTTGGACCTGACGTCTCACGTCACGCGAATCCCTCTTATGTACGGGTCCAGCAAATAGTTTGAAGCGTCCACGCGACTTGCTAATTGGACGCGCATCGATTGCCGAGGGGGTCACGTCCACTAATAAATAGCAAGCGAAAATTTCCATGAAGTAATCTGATATTGGACGGGCCCGTTCTCAGAAGTCACGCAAGGATCTAACGAGACGTGAGCCTTGGTGTAATGTGGGTTTTAAGCCAGTGGGAGGGCTGTTAATTGGTAATGGAGTCATTGCTGATCCAATGAATGGATATTTGTTTGCTTGTATCCAAAATAGAAGTGTTGGTGTGCAAGTAAGAATATATGCTGGCACTGAATAAAATTGTTATTGGTTGAATACTTCTACGTGCCAATATCCTTTTATAAATGCGTATTTTTCTTTTTTAGATGAAAAATATCTTCATTGGAGAAATTTATCTATTTTTTTACAATTAATTACTCGTTACGCGTTTTAATAATTCACATTTATGTATATACTACCGTGCTAAGTACAAAAGTCGTATCTGCACTTTGTATCAATACGGGTTTTGAGCTTAGCACGGCAGCATAATGTATTGTACTTCGGGCGCAATTTTTCCTAATAAAGTGCAGGAGCTGTGTAGTTTACAGAAACTGTATTGCCGTGCTAAGACAAAAGTCGTATCTACACTTTTTGACAAAGTTATTGTCACCAGGTGGTTCTTGGTGACCTATTTTACTAAACACGAAGTTTATGGTCATTTAAGATCAAGAGATATTTGAAAACAATTTTAGAAAAAGTATCATCTGCATCAAATGTGTTGCAAAAGTTTAAAGAGTAATATCTTGAGTTTGAGCTCGCGCTTACCACGGCAGTAAACTTATGCAATAAATGGCTGAAAATCCATCTAATCCGAAAATAACTTACTGAAAGAGAAAACAGCCGCTAAGGTCTTAGTACTCCAATTAAGGTATAATGAAACAGTGCATAAAAGTCAAAACGTGTAAAACGTGACGATTATAGAGTATCAACATAAACTGGTACCAAACCAGTTGGCATTACCAAACTATGTTAAATACTGTGCAATTGTTGTTAGTTATTAAATGATTTCTTCTAAATTAGTGTTTTCGTCTGTATGTTTCCCTATGTCCCCATAATAATCTCAGTTGTAATGCGATCACATTCCTATTATATATTATGGGCTTTAATAAAATAATTTAACATACATCAGTCAGCCATATAAAGTGCAGTTTAAGCCATCACTTTTGCAGCTATTGCATATTGTTTATAGGTTCAAAGAGAGCACGATAGCAGTAACACTACTAAAAGAAGAAGGGGGGAAAAGTCAGGTTTGGGATTTGTACGTTCAGTCTAGCCTACTTCACCTTCTACACATACATTTGTTTAAGTTTATTCTGTAAACCACTTTACGTAAAGCATTAAAAAAAATATGAGTACACGCATTTGATATCTCTTGCAGGGTATCAAAATTGAGAGTATAACAATTTCGTATGCAAAAAAGTGTTTCTGGAAATGAGAAAAAAACCGAAATTTGCACAATAAGCATAGGCTGCTTTTCGAGTTTCACAATATGTAACATTTTGAAAAGTTCTAGTTTATCACCACGGGCGATGAAGATTTTTTTCGGAACAACTTATAAGAAATATCTTAAAGCATTGCCCGGAATCCTGCTTGGAAAAATTTTATTCTCTACTTCACAGAAAATTTTATGCTCTGACCTTAGTGAACGAAAAGTTCAATCTGGATGACAATATATGTTCAGCAAAGAATGCCATTTGGTAAATTAATATTTTGATTTATTTATTTATTTCATTTATTTATTTTTACAGAAAGTGATTTCTGTAATTTTTAAAGACCATTGTGGAGAAAAATTTTTGTTCTCATCACTGCACTTTGTTTTAACCGATTCTAACAAGACGCTGTCTATCAATGGGGCTTTAATTATCGTTCTGATTCGAGAAAACGAAATTTATTTTTATTTAATGTATAATATATCGTATAAATACTCCAGTGATTTATTAAAGTAATAAAAAGTTGTTGGCTAGTTAAATCCCATACACATTATCTGCGTTCAATGAATTTAAAGTGTGTTGCATTTCAGCAGTTCGTAGCAAAATAAATCGGAACAAAAATTTGTACAATAACGGCACATTGCTATTTATATATCTTCATTTATTTTAAATCAAAGTATCAGTTAAAGAATTAAAAAAAAATATCACCTGTTACGTCTCATACTTTCAAATTTTTTGGGCGAATTAGCATAACGTAATGTTTTTATGGCATGAGCACCACGTTTACATTTCTTGAAATATGAATCGCTATAATGAATGTAATATAAATTTATAGATCCTCCTTTCTTTTAAATAAACATCGTCGTCTAATTAAACGATTGAGTTGTCTATAATGATATGATAAAAACAGAGTTAATAACCTGGTGTTTACAATTTCCTTAAAAATATAGTGTTTAAAATTTGAACTTTTTATGATTCATTTGATTTGAAAGTTACTCTTCAATACAATACTTCATTTTAAAACTATGACTTTCACAACTTTCATTAATATTAACAATAAACCAGATTAATAAACAATTATTAATATGAATACCGGATATACTAGCGTGGCACATTAACGTAAATTATATGAGCTGTGCATTATGGAAATCTTCCTTGCTACACTTAAAGCGTCAAGTACATTATAGATGGGCCAATTAAGTAAATTGATACGAACTCGATGATCTATGACGCTCAAAACTTCCTGTTAAGTAATCCAAAATATTATTAAGATTACACACACTGAAAATTTTGATGCAGCTCATTACGTTGTGTAGTAATAAACGTATCCACATCAATCAAATTATTTCAACGTATTAGAAATATATTACACAAGCAGTTTCGAAGCTAATGTGTGTAAGATGCAGAAACACGGTTATCGTTTCAAATTGAAATATATGACGTCTATCATGATTTGTAACGGCAGAAAAGTGTATTGGTTTTGATAAGAATTTAAAGGCAAAATTGCTTTAAGATAGGAATACCACACTTTTGCAGTTGCTATAATATTTCAGACAGAAATTTTATCAGAAAAGTGCATCTTTCTATCATTAAATATTCCTGGTTTAATATTTATATCATTTCAGTATTCATTAAGATTAGAAAGTGATGCTATGCATCTTTTTCTTATTAACTTCTTCACTAACCAGTATTAGTAAGTGATGTTCTATTCCTGTCAGCTCTGAAAGTCTGTAGAATGTCTTCTTACTAATGATTTAAAGTTTATAAATACAGTTAAGCCCAATTTAATGGAATACACATTTTTCCGTCAAACAACATTCTAATAAGCAGGATATTTAATTGTTTGGAATAAAAATAATACATTACCGGGGTTTGGTGCATGGAAAATATATTCTATTAAACGGGATATTTTTTAACCAATATTCTAATAAGAGGGCTCGACAGTATCTTTAAGACAATGCTATCTAATATCACAGGGTCTTGAAAGTTGATATAAAAATTTTAAAATAACATAACCATAAATAAATTGACATTGAACCACTATAATATGACACAAAATAAAGAGCATACGTAATAGCAAAGCATTGTTACAGGTAAATTAATTAATTTTATTTTGTTTTAATTATAACTTCAATTAACATTTTTTCCACAAAAACAAAAATGAGTAATAGACGAAATATTTTTAAAAGAAGCACAGCTTTTTAGTGAAATTGAAAAATTAATGAAATCAGACAATTTGCAAATTAGATGTCATTACGAGAAACCTGGACTAAAGGGTTGAAAAAAAAACTCAAAAGTAAAACCAAAAAAAAAAAAAAAAGATAATGTCAAGTTTTTGCTGAATTTAAAACCGTAGAATGATTAAATTATGCAATTAGTGATTGTTAAATGTTTTGTGTTTCAAAATTAATGATAAACAATAAAATGCATTACTGAACAAAACTATAAGCTTAAAAATGTTTTCATTTTTCCAATTATACTTTAACCCAGTTTATTTCATTTTATATCATTAACTTTATTCATTTTTTATTTAATTTTTTGTTTATTATTAATTATTATTATTATTATTATTATGTTATTGTTGCTGTTGAAGGAAAGATAAATAACTAACTAAATATTCTTAAATTCCGATCATTCAAAAATTTATAAAAGGAATAATGTAATTTAAAAAAATGCCCAACTTTAATATCTTATCATCACGTGGACAAAAGTATCAACTGAAAAGTAAAACAAAACTAAAGCTTGGTAGAATTTTGCTCGAATATTTAATAATTTAACGTTTGGAAATTAATCACTGTTGCCATTAGTAATTCTTAAAAAATGAATAGCAAACGATAAAATATAAATAAACCACATAGGCTCTTGTGTATATGCAAAACATTGTTGTTTGTGTGCTCTTCTGATTTCTGGAGATAACTGTGTTTACCAACAAGATAACCCGACTATAGACGCAACAAAATACATTAAATAATGGTCTAAGCAGTGGAATATCAGAATGTATCAAATTACCAGTTCTTAGTCTTGAACTTAATCCAACTGAAAATCTTTGTGGGACAAGCTCGCAAAGTTTGTAATGATGGTCACCAGTACCATACCACAGATAAATTCAAACAGTCAACAATTTCATCGTAGAACAA
>JAXGGA010017356.1:0-24528 GCA_038373865.1 Uloborus plumipes | reverse complement strand
GCTTCCTCCCTGTGCTTTTTTGGGCTCTCGTGAGCCCATTTGAGGCAGCCAGAACATCTAATCCAGCCTTCGTTGTCCTTAGATTTCGAGTAACAATCATCACAGAAGAAACAATCGACGTCGCTGACGTTGCCTTCCACGGCTGTGGCCACTTTGCCCTCTAGCGCGCCATTTTCGAAAGAACGATATTTCACGTACAACCCGTTGTTGTATCTACTGTTGAGTCATATGAATTCAAAGCTAGAAACATGCTGTTTTGCACCATTGATGTAAAGTTTACTTCACCTAGTCCAACAATAATCTAAAGCGAAACACGTGATGCACTTACCTAACATCAGAGGGTCGAAAAAGTGAAAAAATTGTGATTTCTCCGTAAGATTGCGTCTGAGCGGCACCAAACTATAACACAACAACAACGGCTGCCGGGCGAGTAGTTGAGTCTATTTCCACTAGGCTGCAGCACTATATAGGGAGGAAAACTTCAAGTGGCACTTTGCCCGCAGTGGCCACTATGTCCACCCTTCCCCTATTTTATTCTATTATTGACACTAAAGGCTAAACTATATTACATGTTGATGTGTTAAAAGGGCATGTAAACTTAGCGGATATTCAATGGTTTTGAAAATAATAGGGAAATCAGTTCATGAAATATAGTTTAACCTAGTTTGATTTATTCTAAAAGCTTGTTTTTTTAGTTTTTTAAACTATAATTTAATTATTTTTCAAATCTTTTATCGCAACTCCAAAAAGGTATATTTTGTCTGATGGTATATTTTCTTTGAGGTCTTTTACGAGATCAAACTACTATATCACTTGTCACCAGGGGAAAGAGACAGACAGACCGGCAAATACAGTTCTCCGATTTCAAAACTCTTTTCTGAAATTTTTGCTTTATTTTTTCGTGAAGTTAGAAGATTGTAGTAATAGTAAATAAGCAAATAGTAATAATAAAGCAAGTAAATAGCGATGAGCTTATTACAGCATCCAGAGATTGAAAATTTGGTCGTGTTTTTGGACTAGGCAGTAACAAAGTTGGTGGCGGAAAACCTAGTGCAAGGTTTTTTCCTTCAGCTTTATTATGGCTAGTCGAGACGGATGAGTTCAAAACAAATGTAAAACTGCTGTCTTTGGATGTTGCAACAAGCGCATAGGAATTCGCTTGTAATTCTACTTTAACCCTCGTGGGTTACTTGGGGTCATATGTGACCCCAATGCAATTTCTGTTTAATATATCTTGTTAATCAACCATTTGTTTTTAATGGCGTTTTGTGGCTTTTATTCTTCTAGTTTTTTATTAAAAATAATGCTATTATTGTGTTTTATTTTTCCCGAATTGCATTTTTTGCACATAAGACCCTTGGGGTCACTTCCCCAGAAAGTCAAAAAAAAAAAAAAAAAAAGAGGACGTTGCAACTTTTGTCCAAGAGACTGGACAGAAAAAGCATCGAAAAATGTCATAAGTGTTTGAAATTCACTTGCGAAAAATCATGTTTTTTCAAGTCTGTAATAGTTGTAAATAAATCTACAGTTACTGTAAGTTTTGCTCTAAAATTTTAATTTTTAATGCACAAACTAAATTTTACTTTGATTGTGTCTTTTTATTTTTATTTTTTTAGCATTAAAAAATGTGTGAACTTAAAAAATGAATGTAACATTAAATAATCATAATAAATTAAGGGAAGCATTGGAGTCGTTTATGACCCCAAGGGTCTTGAGTGTAACTGAAATGGGAGGGACCCACGAGTGTTAACTCCTGTTGTGGAGATTTTATTAATAGCTTTAGTACTGAATACGGGTTTTGAACAAAGTTAGAGGGAACAAAGTTGATCATTTTATGTGTAACTAGCCGGGTACCCGACTCTGCACGGGTTTCTGCCGCGTAATATGTGTTTCAGTGAAACTCGTTCATAATTTTTTCAACATTAAAGTGCACATCTATATACATAAATGGCTACTTCTGTAAACAATGGCTATTTTTCTGTATGGATAACTTACAGAAACTGCATTACACACCCTAAATACAAATGCAAGGTACAAATCATGTTTTAGCTAAATAGGAATTGTTATAAGCTTGGTATATTAAAATAAATGTGTTAATGTAGCTATCTACGGTGAAGAAATGGTTAAAATCGGTCCAGTAGTTTTGAAGATTACCCGGACTTACATACATACAAAAGTAGTCCTTTTTGTATATAGATTGTCATAATTTAACTGTATAGATATTATTAATATTATATCTTCTATCCTATGAGTAAAGATAGCATAAAAACGACTTAGTAGTTTTGTTACAACTGTTACAATACAATCTAGCATAACAGTAAAAAATATCAATCAAAATACGTAACCAGCAAATGATATAGCAATTGTGCAAGAATAGTTTAGAATATTTTTGTACTATATGTTGAATTGTGCGCAAACACCCCTAGCTTTACCTTATAGTTTTGTAGTTATGAATTATTTATTTTTGGCTCTTTAAGAGAGTAAAAACTTAAATGTTTGTAAAAAAATAATTAAAAAATGTTCCTAAAAACGATGCTCTCTTCATGGATGAGATTTATACCCCTCTGTATCAAATAAAAGCAGAGAGAAGAAAAAATAAATCGAATCCCGGCCTATTTATTCTCGCATAAATGAAGTGAACACATTAAGTGAAAGTTATTCTAAAGGACGAACTTCACTTCATCCCACCTCAGCTGTGTCTCCCCGCTGCGATGTACTCCAAAAGTGAATACAATCATAAAAGCACTGTCAAAGAGGACTCGGTAACCGTTTTCCCTTTCGGTAGGTGGCGACCTCTCGCGGCTCCCGCAGACATCCCGCGGTGGCGTCCCTAATGGAATTTCGATGTAACTTTTGACAGTGCGGATGACGCATTGTCTTGCGGATCGGTCACGGACCGCGGGCCTCGACAAAGACCTCTCCTCTCCCGCATCCCTCTCCCTTCCTACTCGACCAATCACGGGGCGAGGTGGACTGTGACGGAGACTACGCCCGGAAAGTTGTTTTCTCCTTCGAAAGTGTCACTCGGCGGTGAAGAAAACGTGCAGGGGGAGGGATGTGTGTGCGGGAATAGGGTTTTGGGGTGAAATGATAACGATGATCGTCGATTCAAAAAGAAATTTGGTTTTGGTTTCGTGAAAATTGTTTTATTTTAAGTAGTGTTTTGTTCTAGAAAATGCCGTAGTTTTTCTTTTTTTGAAACTTGAAGACATTTATGGAATTCTGTTGTATCTGAAATGTTCTGATTTCGTCCAGACAATCTTTGAGATAGAGTACATTAAAAAATCTCCATTTGAAGATGGCAAATAAGTATCTATGCTGATCATTTACACTGCAAAGAAATAAATAAACTGTTGTTTTTACAGCATAATACTGGCGGCAGAGGTTTCAGTTTAAAACTTTAAATGGCACAGTGATAAAATGTAAAATTAGCAACTTGACAGTTTATTACTGTACATTTTACAGTTTTAAACTGTTACCTCTGCTCCCAGTATTATACTGTAAAAACCAGTTTATTTTTTTTTTTCACTGTATCATTTTCCTTTCGTTCTTTTTCTCTTTTAATAAAAACATGGTTCTAATTTGATAAATTTTAGTCTATGTTTGTTACACTTAATAATACTAAAAACTTTAAAAATATATTTTCGGTTTTAAAAGCTATCAGAAACATTTTGGTTCGATTTTTTTTCAAAATTTTTAGTTTTTATAATGAAGAGTATGAGAGACGCGTTATCACTTCAACTTTCAACAGCTTTTTTAAAGAAGCGTCTTTTACTGGTGATGCAGAGTTCTGAATCAATAGCTGAACCCTTGGTAGATAAATATAATGCAGTCGACGCTCGTTATAACGACCACACGTTATAAAGACCATCCCAATATAACGACCGGTGAGAAAAAAACCCAAATGTATCCCAATGTACTCTATTTTCTACCTCTTATAGCGACCACTCGTTATAAAGACAGTTTTCTGTAGGACGGAGACGGTCGTTATATCGAGCGTCGACTGTAATAATAAATAACAGATAATGCAGCTTAGCCAGTCTCTTTGAAAATAATTCTGATATTTTCTGGACAGATCATTATTTTATCCATTTATACTAAAGCTTGTTAATATCCTAAATGAAAGATCATTACATATTTATTTAAATTTGGAGAGTAATTTAGAATAGGGTCATTCCATAGAAATGTCAACCTCAGCCGAGGAAAAAAAAATACCGAAGTGAAAAAAGTATCAAAAAATGAATAAATAAGTAAATAAATAACAATCATACAACATAAGAAGTTTAAAAAGAATTGAAAAAGTATTGTAATTATCACTCAGATTAGCCGTAGTAAATAGTTTGTAGTGTCTTTACTGCTTGTTATTCAATGGTTACGTTAGTCACGTTACGTTAGTCACACTCCATCTTGAGCAAAAGTGACACTTAAGACTAAAAAAAATAATAAGATTTAATAAATGTGTTTTATGTTTTTAAAAGCCAACTTTACACATTTTTTAAATATATCATTCAATTTTTAACACTAGCTTAACTTTGAGAAATTCTTGCCTCACAACATGGACATTCATTTTCAGGGTTGCAAAAATGTTACGTTACTCACGCCGCCATTTTGTTTGAAAAAATATCTACTGTCAGTAATTTTGCTTTAAATTCTTTGCAGAAATGATGCATAGATACCATGTACATTGTACATTCACCAGCATAACTAAAAAATATTTTTTATCCTTTAAGTTACAAGTAAAAACAGTTACAAAATCAGCTCTGAATGTTATGTTAGTCACTATGGAATGAACCAATATCACCTTCAATTAAATAAATTGTTTGCTGCGGTATATTAAAAACACAATAACAACGTTAAAGTATTAAATATTTATAAGAATTGCGGACACGTGTTGTTGTTATAAGGAACTCCCTTTTTAAAGAAAAAAAAACTTAGGGATGAAAATAAATCCACCCAAGATCCTTAAAAATAGCTCTCCTCTCCTAAAAAGATTCCTTGGGATCCTGAAACAGGTGATTGCAATTCTTAATGCTATTTGCTTAACCCTTTAACTGTCAAGTTATTTTGATGATTTAGGTGCACAAATTGTCAAATTTTTTTATTGCAAAAATCAAATGTTTAGTACAAAATAAAATATACTTAGTAGTTAAAAATTGATATTTTGAAGCACATGGGTAAAATATTTAAAGTTTTGTAGCCACTGCATATTTGCTTGAGGCGGCTGCCACTCAACATGGCAGTTGTAAAGTTCGCTTCTAGTGGAGCATTAGTTTCTATAAATGAAAAAAATTAATTATTTTCTAAAAAATAAATAAATGAAAAAAAAAATAAATAAATAAGAGTGAACTGAAGACCTTTCAGTAATTCAGTCTTGTGTGGTATAACTGGAAACACTCTTCCAAGCACAAACCCGAGAAACAGTAGAGTTTGACAAAGAGATGAAGCCGAAATAAACGTCTCCCGATATATATTCGGGTATAACAATACGATGCACTAAAAGAAAAATTACCCCGAGTAATACTCGGGCGTGACATTTTCGAACACCAGTGCTGTGCACGAGATTATCTCGGGCATGACAGTTAAAAGGTTAATTTTAACGTTTTGTAAGTCATGTGTTTTTTCCAACTATGTGTTCAGCGTTTTCAAAGCACTTGATTTATCGGGGTTTTTAAAATTGTTGAAACATTCCTTGATACATTCGTAATATTTGAAACGACGAAATGTAAGGAAATAAAAAACTTTCCACATATCGTTATTATAAGCAGCAGGAAGGCATGGCTGTATTTATTTTTTAGTTTCATGACCTATGTCCAACATATAACGACATAATTCAAGAAAAATTAAATGATTCGTGTTATATGTTTGCTGGGTGGTCTTATTCTGTTTGTAATGATATTTGAACGAGGTTGCAGTTTCTTTGAGACTCGTCTATCGATACAATCTATAAATTAATTAGATCAACCACAAGCACATTAGGTACAAAAATCATTAAGTTCAAAACGAGTTTCACGCCTCTAAAAGATTTCAATGAGTATCTTCACGACTTGAAAAAAGAAAAGTCAACGAGTATTTTCACACCTTCAAAAAAAAAAAAAAAAAAAGTGAAAGCAACGAATATTTTTGCAATTTCAAAAAAAAAAAAAAAAAAGAAAAAAAGTCAAATATTTTCCCATTTTCAAAAAAAAAAAAAAAAAATGCGAACGAGTATTTTTACACCTTAAAAAAAAAAGCAGTCATATAGTATTTTCACTCCTTAAAAAAATTAGCGAGTACTTCCCCACCTTAAAAAAAAAAAAAAATCAAGTATTTTCACATCTCTAAAAAAAAAAAAAGAAAAATATCAGAAAGGTATTTTTACACCTTGAAAAAAAAAAAAAAAAAAATGTGAACGAATATTTTTTACACCTTGAAAAAAAAACAAAAAAATAATCAATGGCTGGATCGCTTTCGCTTAGTATTGCATGCACAAAAAACAAAAACCAAAAAAGAAAAAACTTTTGTGTGTGTGAGTGCGAACTCTTAGCGCTGGGAAATAATTGCCGAAGCTTCCCACCGTAATGAACCCCACGTTTAGGGTCAATCCATTGTTTGAAGTTAATCCATTGTGCCTCTAGTGACGGAGCGGCGCTTGACACCAACCAAATCGATGTGCGAGACACGAGAGTTATGAAAAACCGCTCGCATTTCCGAGCCAATGGCCATCCATCATGAGAATCACGTGACCTCGCGGGTGCCACTTAGCTGCATCGATATATCATCTCCCACAAAAGACACCCCCCATCCATTAAGACGAATTTACGTGCCCGTCCCGATCGCCTGGATGTGGCGAGCGATTTTGGCGTGCTCTTTTGCGCCGGAAGTTGTTCTGTTTTGCACCAGGACCTTCAATATCCTCCGTGGGGGGTCGGGCAGTCATTGCGGGGTCCCTCGGAAATACGTCAGGATGTACTTAGGGTGACAAGAAAATGATTTTTTATGGTTTTCTTTCTGATAAAATGCTTCAGAAAAAGTCCCTAAACACCTAAAATAGTAACATCTAAATGCAAAATACCGCCAAATGCAAAATAACTTTAAGCCAAGTGGTTAACTTTGTGCCATTTCGAATTTCTTACCAGAAAAATATACAATAGTGAAACAAATAATTAATATATAGGGTAAGTGCTCCAGTAGTCGGCCATTTAAGAGATCTTTTGTTGATCTTGGCTAACCTAGCACTTTCAGCTATCAATACAGCAACAAAAGCAAGGTAAAACTTTAGATTGAACCTTTTTGATAGTGAATCACCTACTTGTTTCAGAAATTAAAAAAAAAAAAAAAAAAAGTTAAAATTCAAGCTGTTGTCAACACTAGTAAATGCTCCAGTAGTCGGCCACAGGATCATCTTAGCTGAAAAATAAGCAGAATCGCAATCTTGGATGACGGGCACACCATTCAAAATTCTATGACTCATTACTCATTCAAAAAAAGTACCCAAACTTAACTGCCACTGGTTGATGATTGAGGATAGGTACATGAATGTGTGGATGCGTTATATCTGATTTTGAATTAAAAATGTACCATTTATGAGGAGTTTTATGTCATTGTGGCCGACTACTGGAGCACTTACCCTAGCAAAAGAAAGAGCATAATAAAGTACATTCTTTTATAAATAAGTTGTCCTCATGGCCCCCGTTATCGAAACATGATGTCTTAAAATGTGTCGAAATTTTAAAAGTTGTCAAAATTTGAGTTTTAGTGAGCAATGAAACATATCTTTCGAACGCTTTGCAGATGTATTTCCTGTCACAGGCAGACGGTGAAATCACGTGGTCACTTCAATTTCTTGCCAAGCTTTTATTTTTGGCGCTTTTCTTAGATTTCGGCAGATTTTAAGATCTAATGTCTCAAAAACGGAACACGAGGGCAAATAATTTTTCGCGTTGAAAAATGTTTCAATGCTTTTTCGATTGCAAGAGACTTCAACTCTGTTCATTATTATACTGTCCCTGTGATTCTCTGGTCACCGTGGTCAGCATATTTAACTAAAAAGACTAGAAAGCCCAGCTAGGTCATTAAACAAGTTTTCTACCCTTTATTGAGTGGTGGAAAAGAAGTTAAAAAAACTTCACTCAGCTTATTATATCATTCAATTATTCTGAAATGAGTATTTGAAAGTTACTGAAACAGTTCTTCCTATACTATAGCATTTTGTGAAATATTGTAAATTATAGTAAGTGTGCTGTGAAATTGGAAGTTTTTAAATATCTAGAAATTTAATTTTTCGGTTTTAAACTTGTACAACTTACAATTATTTTTTTTAATGAAATAGTTAAAAAAAAGCTAATTATGCTAGCATTAGGGATGCACCGATAAGCAAATTGGCCGATTACCGATTAATCGGTTGTTGATAATCGGCCGATTAATCGGCTGAGCCGATTAATGATAAGAATGTTTGTTTTTCGACCACCAGTTTTACTATGAGTGTTTTTTCTCTCTTGTGCAATTCCAAGTTTAAAAATAGTAAATAATTTATTTCTGAGAGAAGATTTTATTTCCATTTTCCTAGTTTTCACAAACTAATTTCAACATTTTATCAAATTTCTTAGAACCAATTTTCATATTATTGTCAATAAATATTACTAACACATTGTTGGTTATGTTAATTGGACATGAAAATTGGGACATTAAAAAGGTGGGAGGGGGAGTCTGGGGTGAGCACTCCAATTTTATGAGTAATTTTAATTCATATTTTGTAATAATTAGCAGCAATTTAATTCAATACTTTTATTCTTTGAAAATTAGAGGTTATCTAAAAGCACTGCTAAGGAGAAAACTGTCGCCACATGAAAAATGTTGCAACATTGTCTTTGTATATTTATTTAAAGTAGGAGAATTAATTTAAAAAAAGCTTTATATCGTCTGTGAGGATTATTATTACTGTTAATAAAATTATTCATCATAGTTTCTTAGTGAAGGTATACCTTAAAGAATAATATTTGAAAAATATTTTTTCGGTCGATTAATCGGCCCGATTTAGCCGATTATTAATGATCGACAAAGTGGCCGATTAATCGGTACTGCCGATTAATCGGTGTATCCCTAGCTAGCATATTAGCTTAATTTAAAGAGGGCAAGAAAAAAAGAAGCTTTTTAACCCTTTCAAAGCCGTCATGGCACATATCTTCCCTATAAGCTCTAGTTTCTGTTATAAATTACATTTTTATGTTATTGCGACATCAGAATCTTATAGCAAAACATAAATAACTGAAGTTATTTTTTGACAAAATATTGTTTTTTTAAGGGGTGGGGGAGGGCACAGCAAACTTCAAAGGCTCGATTTCAGACCTTATGGTTCACAGACTGAGTCGTCTCTGTATTGCTGGGGAGGACTTTATGGACACATTTTTCTGATGATCCGGACTTTTTGTTGTCATTTCATGTTCATGACTCTTAACTTTCTTGCGATCTTACCGGCAACAGATGACAATGTCAACTTTGCTGAAGGCACATTGAATTACGATTTTCGACACACAAACCAAGATGGGAGATAATTTTGTCATCGGTCCCTCTCTCCCCGAGCATGAGGAGAGGCGTTGTCCCGAGGATGCGTGCGGACACCGGGGACGACCAATGGAGAGTTTCCGGGCGTCGCAGATACTCTCTGCTCCGGTTGCTATGACGACGGAGAATCAACAGTGACCCCTCCCATTCCCCTGTTGCATCCGCGACGATTGGGCGGGGTGGACAGCGATGACCTTAGCACGCGAGGGAAGATCAGAAGGTTTTGATTCCTGTAAGATGATTTTGGGAAGAGTTGTGATGTAGACGTTTGTATTTTATCGGGTAGTTTCATGAATGGAAATTTTAAATGGAGAGAGAAAAAATAATTTAAAAAGAGTGATGTTATTGCGAAGAGTCTTACGTTATCAGAAGTCCAATATGTTTGTTGAACTGGAGCACAAAATTTCGGTAAAAAGTAAAATGTGGATCGCTTTAGCAACAAGGGGACTCCATGGACTCCGATGGACTAGGGAGGTATAACAATTGAATTAAAGGCAAGTGAAAAGAAATGTGAACAAACAGACTGAGGAAAAAAGAACAAAAAAGAATTAATTTCATTTTTCACACCTCAAATTATGTTTTTCGCAGTGAATAATTGCGATGAGCATAAGGCGTAAGTCCGAGAGGCATATATCTCCCCAAAAACAACAGTGTTGTAAAAAAATCCCCCGCCAAGAAAACCTTAAATACTCAGCCTTAAAAAGTTATGATATCGAGTTTTCCCGCCAAGTTTGTGCCAAACTACAACTAACCTGTATGTATAGTTCTTTTAAATTGTTTTCTGTCCTGCCAGGCGGGAAACTTTGTCTTGTGAGGTGGTTGCTTAATGAGTAAAAACTTCCCGCCTGGCAGGACTGAAAACAATTTAAAAGAACTATACATACAGGTTAGTTGTAGTTTGGCACAAACTTGGCGGGAAAACTCGATATCATAACTTTTTAAGGCTGAGTATTTAAGGTTTTCTTGGCGGGGGATTTTTTTACAACACTGTTGTTTTTGGGGAGATATCACATGTTTTTGCATTAATATTATTTCTTTGCCTGTTTTTTTTTCTCTTCAAAATTTATTTTGCATGTTTTTTTTCCCTTCAACATTTTTCTTGGCGGTCCGACATATGTGGTTTTCTTGGCATGCATTTGGTGCAAAAGTTCAAGGATCTTCTTCAGTCTAGGATAAATTTGAAATCAATCACAATGTACCACCCGAACCGACGCAAAACAAAGCTAGTTGCTAACAATACTACGATTAAATTAAAAGTTTAAAAAAAAAAAACCCCAACCCTTACTGCCGATCTCATATTAAAATGAACTAAATTGAAGATCCCTTTTAAAAGCCTTATGCAATAAAATCAATTACAAATATTTTATTTGTTAACAAATAGAAACTGGCAACAGATGAAATTTCAATCATTGAGTTTTCTTTCCTCGCCGCCCAACAATGACAACATAAATGCTCAGATGTTGAACAGAGCTAGTAGATAGAAATCGGACCAATTTTAAGCATTAATAACTCCGGGGTGCGATGACCCCGGAGGGTAAATTTTGGGAAAACGTCCTCAATGTCTCATCGAGAATATTCATACCAAAAATCAACACTAAAGACCCCCGGGGGGAAAAGATACGAAAAATAAAAACGAGGGGGGAGGGGGTGGGGGTCGAAAAACCCCCTATGCCGAGCTTTGGGACAAAATAAATGTGGGTGCAAAATGAGAGCTCAATCCGAGTTACCGTTTAGTCTGGACCCCTGTCAAACAATTTTTAAAAAGTGCGAAAAATGGCGATTTTATAACATATATCACCCCTCCCCCTGAGGGTCCTGGATGCTTTGCTTTAGTATGTGCCGTCAGGGGCCGCTGGAGATTGAGTATAACAAAAATGAACTCTAAGGATCTTTATGGGGCTGAGATACAGAGGGGTGAAAACCCCGGTTTGGTTACTCGCGTAAACAGTCCTTGTCGCTCTTTTACATTTTTATTGGCGACGGAAATTTCTTGGCGGCTTGTATTTGGTTTTCTTGGCGGGGCGGGACGCTCCCGCGTCCCGTGATAACTCAACTTTGCCTTAAAGTCTTTTCTACACAATAGATAAAGTACTGTGTTATCATCACAAAGGACTCCGAATCAAAACCCGGCCAGGGCGCACATGCGTACGCACATTGATAACCCGCCAATTCAACAGATGGCTCCATCTACCGGTTGTACCGCGCCACCATGTCTAACATGGTGGAAGAGTAAAGGCTGGTGAACGTACCCCGTTGACAGACTGTCAATCTGAAAAAGGAAACACCCACCAACCAAGGGCCAAACAGAAAACATATAGCAATTTTGGAATTTCTTAAAAAGATCGAGGGAAAGAGAGAGATAGAGATAAATGAGAATGTCGTTGACAGTCTCAATATTATACCCATAAGCTGAAGAATAATTTAATACTCAAACAAAATTCCCTTCAGTAGGCTAAAGGAAGCTTCCATTTTTTTAATTTATTAACTGTTTCGCTTTTGAAAGTTCTTTACATTTGGATTTGACACTCCCTGAACCAGGGGTGCCCATCCCCCCCAAGCTCAATGGCGCAAATTCCCCCCCAAAATTTTTTACAACCCTCTGTTGCTTTTTATTTTTACCCCTCTTTTTTATTTTATTATTTTTTTAAAAATATTTATTTGTTTTAAACATTTATTTATTTATTTAAAAAAAATTATTTATTTATTTAAATTATTTCTATTGCTTTTTTTATTATTAATTTTTAGAAGTACTAATCATGCGCAGAATAGAGTCTCTTTTTTGCTCTTCCACACATTCCAAGCACACACACACACAAAATAAATAAATAAAAAATAATAAATAACAATAAAGTAATGAAAGAAATAATTTAAATTAAAAAATAAATTTTTGAATAATTTTTATTTAAAAAAATCAGTAAATAATTTAAATAAAAAAAATAATTTTATTTTTAATTTAAATAAATAAATAAATTAATCTTAAAAAATCCCCCCCAAAAATTTTGATGGCGCAACTTGCGCCATAATCCCCCCCCTGTGGGCACCCCTGCCCTGAACTATCTAATTTTCTAACGAATAGTTATTTACAAAAGTTTAACTTGCTTATCAAATTCAGTCCATGTTAGCACAAAAATGAATAGCTTAAGTAATTAATTGTAACTAATAAATAATCCAGTTTTTAGCTTAATATTGGATCTGACTCTGCATTTTATAAAGTAATTTGAGAGTAGAATGAGACAGTCAAGATTTAACATTGAACAAAAAGTTTAGTATAAGAATGAAGGCTTTCACAGCCGGAGTAAATATTAGTTAAGGATTCCGGGCTGTTGTGCCGTGGTCTGAATGGCTTTAATCCATACGTTTCGATCGCAACTGCGGCGGTCATCTTCATTGGGTGTCGTTGATTAATTTGGCGACTGATGCGAAATTTCGAATCGGCAGCAGTTCGAAATTTCGCATCAGTCGCCAAATTAATCAACGACACCCACTGAAGATGACCGCCGCAGTTGCGATCGAAACGTATGGATTAAAGCCATTCAGACCACGGCACAACAGTCCGGAATCCTTAACTAGCAAAAAGTTTAGTGTTTAACAGGGTGTCAATGATTTAAATCAATTGATTTAAATCGGTGGTTTAAATCGCGATTTAAATCAATTGATTTTTTAAAAAAAATCATTGATTTAAATCACTTTTCATTTAAATCCTTAAATTCTCTTGGACAATCCCAATTTCATTATGTTTACCATTTTCTTTTAGAGCTTTGATTTCCATCTAATAAATGGAAAGTTATCCTATTCATCCCCCCTCCACAGATGCTGGAAGGTTGCAGTCCAAATAATATGTATGCACAAATAGTGCTATTTGTTGTCTAATATGTGAAATAAAGAAAATACATGCAGGTGCAGGGCAGGTGTTGCAAATAGTGACTTGAGGGGGGAGGGACATGATAGAATGTATGTGATATACTTTCAGTGAAAAGAAAAAACAAAAACAACCAAACAAGATGAATTTTCTATGCCTTGCATTAGCAACTGGGGGGTTGGGGGGGGGCAGTGTTTATTAGTGGCTGAAATGGAACATATTCCAGCTCTATAAAACAAAAGCAAAATAAAGAGGGGGGGTTGAATGAAGTGAGGATTGGGTTGAGCTTCCTGCCCCATTTGATTTTTATCCTAGCTAGTAGACAGGATTATTTTCAGATTGGCTCCTAACACTTTTTTCTGGGTTCTTACTGGTGAAGCTTTACTTCAAAGGTGTTTTTGTATTTTTAAAAACTTAAAGGTAAGTTATTCATAAATAAAAATTAATTAATAACTGAAGTTTCTAATTTTTTTTAAAAAAATCAAAAAAATCTGATTTAAATAAAAAAAAATCCGATTTTTTTGATTTTTTTAAAAAAATCTTTGATTTTTTTACACCCTGGTGTTTAATTTTAACACAAACAAGCACATATTTACATTTGAACATCCAGAAAAACAGAAAAAAATTACAAAACTTATTCCAACACCGGAAACTATTGCCGGAAAAGCAATCTTCTTCAGTGGACACTGAAATCAGCTGGAAAACACTTAAAATTTTGTTATCTTGCTGGCGGCACAGGCTGTTGGATCCAAGGTCAATTTTTGATTTTTCAATATTTATTTCATTATTTTTTCTATTGTCCTTTTTGAGGGGATTTTTGGGATATTTTTACGACTCATCAAGCTACCTTTCATGCTTTTTTCGTCTTTCTTTTATTTTTACGGAAATTAGACTAAAAAGGAACTCTTGTTTGCCTTTTATCTTTCTTTCAATGAAACAAAAAGTTAAAACAAATCTCAATCTAAATAGAGACGTAAGCAGTTCCCTCCACTGCCCTATCGTGCGCAAACACATAAAACTTCCATGGAAAGCTGCGAATTTTTCCTGAAGAAAAAAAAGTAAAACAAAGATACTATTCAAACTACACTTCTGATATCAGAAACGGAAATGGAATTAAAGGAAATTAGTTAGAATCAAAACTTGCGTGAGAGGGGATGGCTATTCATCAACATTTCGTGGTGGCTTTCGTTTTCGTGACAAACCTGATCGCTTTAATGTTTTTGCCTCGTGAATACATTCTCGTTATTGTCATTTAAAATAGTTTATTTATGATGAATAGCTTATTCAAATTCAATTTTTGAGTCGAGAGAGATTACTTAGACTACGATTCATAATTTGAACTCCTGATTATCGGCGGCTTTTTCCCACTTTTGCTTTTGTTTTTTTTTCGCTGTGATGATTTACTGAATGCAGAAATTAAAATACGTTAATTTCATTAAAAGGTACAAATGCACTAAAAATATATTTTTTATTCGTTATTTAACGAATAAAACAATGTCATCAGTTTTATTCTTTTTTCTATCATTCATAATACTGAAACGTTCTAGAAAAATCTATAACTATCTATTATATTCGAAAACGTGCCAAATGTCGCCAAACTTGGTGACACTTAGTGATTTTTTCGCCAAATTTGGCGAGTAAAATAAGTTGCCTGAAGTGATGCCAGCTTGGCAATATTTTGTCAATTTCTCGCCAAGCCCATTGGCATCAGGCCCGTCATTTAGGGGGGGCAGGGGGGTCAATTGCCCCCCCCCCTCTGGTTTTGAGAAATCAATGTATTTGCATATAAGTGGGCGTGGTTTCTTATGTTTTCAGATGAAATTGCATTGTGTTTTAACCCTTTGCCCCCCCCCCTGGAAAAACCTGAAATGTCGTCCCTGATTGGCACCCATATTAAACTAATGGCAAAGCAGAGAAAACAGCAAGAAAGTAAGTTTTTTCATGTAAATTAAAGAACAAAGGCCATTTTTAGCAAGATAATTAAAAAAAGCACTTAAAGCCCTAAAATAGTACTAATTATGTAACGTCATCGAAAACTTTTAGGGAAGTTTAGCCATAGACCCACTTTACCCCACCTCAGAAAACCGCTCATAATAAATAGTATTCAAAACTTTGTTTTTACGTCTTTATGTGCGGTTGATCCTTAGATGTTCTACTACAAGTCTATACCGAAATTAATACCATTTGCCAATGAATAATGCTTCTAGAGGAAAGTTCATAAACAGCTAACTCTTACATATCACATACAATGAATATAAAAGAACGTTTCGTTAACATTGAACTTGATGCTTAGAGTGTTCTAAAACTATCGGAGCTCTTTTTCGTTACGAATTTTCTGTTTGTTTTCCAAAGTCTTTAAAGGTTAAATAAAATTTGAAATGATTAGCTGAGAGTTAGTGCCCTGTAACGGGGGGGGGGCTCTGTTGTATTAATTCAAGCAAAAGGATGTCCTGCAAATTAAAATAAATCATACTATGCGATTTGCGATTAAATTGTGAGTTATCATGTTTTCGGACTCAAAAAAAAAAAAAAAAATCCTTGCGTAGAAAATTGTAGCGCCAATGAAAAATATCAATTTTCAGTTCACTTTTCTGTCGGTTGAAAAATACGATTTTACTTTTCATTTTAGAAATTTTTTTTCCAATAAGTTATAAAATATTTATATATTTTTAAAATTTTTAACGTCTTCAAATTTGAAAGAAATGTAAATTTTGCGTGTCACAGTCACAACTTTGTCTCGCTCAAGTTCAATTTATACACAAAGGTAGACATTTTATACCCATTGATTTTTTTAATACTATAAAACTATTAGAACTGCAGTAAAATTTAAATTGTGACTTAATTCATAACTTTTTCAAAGTGAAAGTTTATTGTACTGTAAACTTGAGTCATTTTATTAGTTCTAAAAGAATGATTATATTAAAACGATACTTTTGAATTTAATTCAAACACATAATTTCGAACAAAACTGTTCTGTAAATACAAGGAAATAATCCTTTGGTGAAGCAAAAATAAGGAACTTTTAATGAAACCAATGATAGAGAAGTAGAACTTAACATCGTAATGTAATCAGGGTCCTATCAAGACAAAATGGTGCCCTATTCCTGATGAAATTTGGTGCCCCTCTCACAAGAAAATCTGCTCACTTTCAGACTAATAGTTCCCCAAAAAAGGGAAGAAAGAAAGAAAGATATTTACTCTATTTTGGTCAGGGGCGCACCCAGGATTTAACTTAAGGGGGGGCTAATTTCTGACATCAAGCACCCCTACCCCTTTTATATCCAGAGGCCATTGGATTAAAATTTTAAAATCGCGAAAATATTAAATTTTAATAATTACCCCCCCCCCCCTCCCCTTCTTTCCTTTTATTTATTTTTTCCGGAATAATAGTATAAAGCTTTGCTTTTTTGATTGGAAGCTCTCTTGCTTCTGTTAAATTTTATGTGAATTTTTTACTTATTTATCAAATTGTGTTTATGTAAGAAAATAAATGATAAATACTATGAGGATCTTCCAACTTTATGCCCTCTAGCGTTATGATACGAATCAAGACCATTACTATTATAAACAAAGACATTAAATGGAATATTCAGACATACTGATAGGGGGTTCATAGGTTCTCCCCGGAAAAATTTCTGAAAAGTGATTCCAAAAAGACAAAAGTTAGACAACTTTTGGTCATGTTAGGGAGATTTGAGACTTGCCAGCCCTCATCTAATATTTTTTCAGAATTTGAGCCCATAAACACGTTATTATTGCACTCCATTTTTGCAATTGTTTGGGGGTGAGGTTCAGGAATGTTTCCATATAAAACTTCGAAAAGCGCAATTTAAGACGACATTGGTTAATTTTAGGAAAAGCACGAGTCAGGGGCTCTCCCATTGTAAATTTTCGAAATTGATATCCAAAAAACACCATAGTAGGCTTTCCTAGAAAATGTTAGAAGAATGAATGGGGGTTTTGGAACTTTTCACTAACGATTTTTTGATGTTGAAATTCCAAAAACGAAATTTATAACTATCTCAGTTAATCTTAAGAAGAATGGGCCTCGACCGCTCACAATCCGAAATTTTTCAAAATTGATGTCTAAACAACGCAATAACATATTTGATGATGTTAGAGAAAGACATAGGGTTCGGTTTTCTCTGCTGAATGTTTTTTGTCGAAATTAAAGATATCAAAACTCAATTTTAAACGATTTTTGAGATCTTTCCTCGAACATTTTTTGAAATTGAAGTTTTAAAAATGCCATTGTAGACCATCTTTGATGACGTTATGGGAATGGATGGAATGTGGAACTCTCCACAGGATATTTTCCCCGAGACTGAGCTTAGAGAAATGAAGTTCCATTGTTGCCGATGTTAAGAGTTCGGAGGCCTTTTTCAAAATTTTCAAAATTTGAAGTCTTAAAAATGTGGTTATAGTCCATTTATATGTAGCCTTAGTGATAGGATTCATGTACTCTGCACCAGCAGTTTTTCGTAAATAAAGTTCCAGAAACGAAATTTAAGACCTTTTATCATTATTATTTGGTGGGAGGAAGGGGGCTTTTTTTAAATTTTTTGAAATTAAAGTTTTACAAACAAAACTGTTGGCCATATTCGATAATGCGGCTCGCTTTTCACCTCCGGAAATTTTTAGAAATTTATGTTCCAAAAACCAATTATTAGACGATCTTCAATGAGGACATTCAGACTTTCTCCTGGAATTTTTCAAGACTTGAAGCTCTAAAACTATAATTCCTTTCTAACTTTAACTCCGAAAAAAGAGAGGAATTAGGTTCGGATACCCCCTTCCTCCCATTTTCTTAGCTACTTTTTTTAAATATTTTTATTCCAAATCAAAATGGAGAAAATAGGAAAATATTTTTCAGTTAACTATTTTGGATTTCTGTACTGAAATTTTTAATTTCCTTCCATCTTCATTGGTTAGAAGTACAGCGGGTTTGTGGCTTGAGTGTAAGTTTTTTTTTTTTGATTAATTTGTTTATTTTGCAAAGATATTCGTTGGTTTTCTGTTTTTTTCCCCCTCTCTTTCTTTTGTTCTACCTTTTATTTTAATACCATTTTATACTCTTTATAATCTGTTTTAACTTTTTATCTGGTTTCTTGTTTCTAGAGCATATTTCTCAGAAAATCAGTGGCGGGCAAATCATGTCGCAATTGTCTCCCTCCCCCTCCCCGGCCATAGGGGGCTTTTATGAAATAGATTCAAAAAATGTGCATGAAAAATGTTTTATAGAATTCTGTTTCTGACAGAAAGGAGCTTTAAAAATTTCATTATGGCGATCCTTTAAACCTGTAATTCGCCACCGCGAAACATCATGATTTTCCATAACAAATCCTCGAAATTAACATTATTTTGGTTTTGATGGTGAGACGCTCTGTGATTTGAAGTTCCATGCTTTGCTGAGGCCCCATTCTCATGCCTCATGCGTCTGTCAGTGGCGTAGCGTGCGGGGGGCAAAGGGGGCACTCGCCCCGGGCGGCACTTTGCTAGGGGCGGCAAATTCTGCAACAATAACTTGAGATCCTTTTTTTTAAGTGGCGGCGGGTTTTTTTTTATGACAAATTATGTATAACTAAATCTGCATCAAAAGCTTTTTTATCCCCTCTCCCTTCAAATCAAGCTTGTCTGCATGCAGCATGCAGTCCGTTATCAGCGGCGTTGACATGGACCAGTAGCGTACATAGACTAAGATGAGCTCCCCCGCAAGATTTATAAGTGCGCCCCTGCCCCCTATTAAAATTTAAAAAAAAATTTCCCCGTGTAACTCATAGTGCTATTTTTCTGGATCGAGCGCCCTCAATCGTCTTGCGCCTCCCCCCCCGCGCCGCGGGGGCGCTATGTACGCCACTGACATGGACACTAGGGTGTCCCAAAAAACCGAAAGTCGGAATTTTGTAACACATACCCTCTTATTTTTTTCCTTTTACATCAAAACAATTGTTAAAAAAGTTTCATGCAATTTGAACAACGGTAAAGCGTGCCTACTTGCGTCCGAAAGTGCGAACTAGCCCTTTTTCACTAGGTTAAATCAAAAAAAAAAATTTTTTAAGAAATTCAAAATTTCATGTTGATAAAACGCTTCCCCCACATCCCCACATGTCCCACAAAATCATTTATCCAAATTAAAAAATATTTAGGTACCCCAAACGAGGCTTAAAATTCATAATTTTCTTCAAAAAATAGCTTTTTCTCTATGTATTTTGTTTCTAATGAAAGATAACTTTTAAGAAAATATCAAGATAAAAAATATGAAGCATAAAGTATATAATTAGAGCTAAATATAAGTTTTTTGTCTCATTTTATGTTATTTCAACTGGAAATTACTCAAAATTAAGGTTTTTCCAAGTTTTAAGTTAAACTTTTTTATTTTAAATACCACATTTTTTTACAATTGAAGTTAAATACCAACGTAAATAAAGCACAAATTAGGTAGAAAGTACAGCATGTACACAGCACAATTTTGTACAAAATTTTGGTACATAATTTACATGTACAAAATTTTGGTACATAAAGAAGGAATAATGTATTTTGTAATAATACTTTCATTGAAATATTATTTTTCATCTTTGGCAGTTATTTTGAACTTTTAAAAAAATGTGAAATTTTCACCTCAAAAAATCATGGGGCAAAGTTAAAAATAAAATATTTTTGTTATGAAAATTTTTCAATTCAACGATTACCAGTAATTTTCATTAAATGAATGCGTAAATAAATGAAAAAAAAATGTTAAGGAAGAATAAACGAATGAGCAAGTAAATGAATAAATAAATTAACTAATGTGTGAGAAAAAATAAATGAGTGAATAAAATAGAGAACGAAAAAGAAACTGAGTTAATGAATGAGTAAATAATTAAGTAAAATAATGTTCATAAATTAATAAATGAAGAAATAGGTGAGTGATTTAATAAATGAATGAATAAGTATACGAAATGAGCTATTTCACGTTGCCCTATCTGCTTGCCCCGCGTGCACTTGACAAATTACATTGAATATTGAAAATCAAAAAGTGCCTAATTTTAAATAAACAAGGATTGCACTGGATATCAGTAGTACTCAATTAATAGTTTGGATGATAAAAACAAAAATCTTATTCTTTTATAATAACAAGAAATACTTTTGAAAAACCACGAATATTATAATAAAGGTATCAAATTTTTTAAATGGCTTGATGTATAATTTTTTTCGTTGATCTTTGAAGCTACTTATTTTTTAACAGGAATTAACTATCTGTCTAGGAACTTAGTTAAAATTTTGCTAGATTGGTTGCACTGCAAGCTGGGAAAATATTTCAAAATTTCACTTTGCCCAGCTATTTCACTTTGCCCCACATTCCCCTACTACATTTTTTATTTTATTATTCATCTACAAATGTTGTTTTGAAAGTATGTTCTTTAGTGATTTTGGGACTTGATATTTTCTTTAAGTGTATCTGCAATTTAAAATTTATAAATGATGCAATAAATAAATAGAAAAAATCAAATATTTAAAGAAATATATAAATTTTATGCCTCGTGCTGGGGACCTAATTTCTTTAAAAAATTTGAATAAATGTTTGTTTAATATCAATATGATTGTCGAAAATGTTTACTGTAATTTCAAAAATTTCAAATTATGCCGATTTGTGCTTGAAAGTGTAAACTAGTATTTGTGTACTGAGCAGAATCGAAAAAAATTGGGGGAGGAAGTAACTAATTGTTTAATTAGTTACTTCCTCATATCGCGTATTTGTTACCTGTTATTTTATTATTTTGCAGAGGAAACAATTGATAATTTCATATCATTTAAAAACCAGCCTTTGCTTACTAGGCTCAAAATTGGATGATAGTTTTCTCAATGAGAATCCTTCTTTATGGGCGAATAACACTTAATTCCTTGAAGGAAAAAGGATGGTCTCAGTGCTTAGACCAGTAAATAATACAGATGAAAGAGCGGTAAAAATGAGGCAGGACTTTCATGGTTTGCTAACAACTAATAAAGAGCAAAAACAATTTTTGATAGGTTGCGTTCAAGAACACCGAAATATATCCTCTGACTGCAATAAACAAACATTAAAACAATAGTATGTTTAACAATGTTTATTGTACTGTAATATTGTAGTAAATATATATTGTAAATAAATTGTTGTCATAGTTTTTTTTTTTAATTTATTTATTTTAACGTTTTATTTATTTTAAATTAGATACATTTAAAGAAAATATGAAGTTCCAAAATCACTAAAGAACATACTTTCAGATGAACAATAAAAAAATGTATTTAAAATGGAAAAAATTAACTTAAAACTTGAAAAAAACCTTAATTTTGAGTAATTTCCGGAGAAATAAATATAAAATGAGAGAAAAAACTTATATTTAGCTCTAATTGTATACTTTACGTTTCATATTTTTCATCTTGACAATTTCTTAAAATTATATTTCATTGTTTACAAAATACATAGGAAAAAAAAATTTTTTTTAAGAAAATTATGAATTTTAAGCCTTGTTTGAGGTACCTAAATATTTTTAAATTTGGATAAAATGATTTTTCGGGACATGTGGCGACGTGGGGGAAGCGTTTTTTTTTATCAACATGAAATTCTGAATTTCCGAAAAAAATTTTTTTCGATTTAACCTAGTGAAAAAGGTTCGCACTTTCGGACGCAAGTCGGCACGGGTTACCGTTGTTCAAATTGCATGAAACTTTTTTTACAATTGTTTTGATGTAAAAGGAAAAAAATAAGAGCGTAAGCGTTACAAAATTCAGACTTTCGGTTTTTATGGGACACCCTAATGGACACGCTTGCACAATGCTGTTTAATATTATTCTGCTTAAAATGTTTTCATTTAAGGAAAATATTATCTCTCATATATTTCAATAATTTTAGAAAAAGATTTATTAGAATTTTTCAATCAGCATTTCCTATTGTAGGATGAATACATTAAAATGTAAAAAATGGTGTGAATTATAAAAAAAAAAATTCCTGTTTTCATTCAGTAAAAAATTAATGTCATAATTTCTCAGGCGGGGTGGGGGCAGGAGAAAGGGGAAGGGGCGGCAAATATGATGCATGCCCCGGGCGGCAAAATCCTATGCTACGCCGCTGGCGTCTGTACATGTACAATGAATGATTTAATTGAAAACTGCCTTCGTTTCTTGGCAATTGTAGATGAGGGGGAGCACGGAGCGGTCTTTTATAAGTGAAAATTTACCCACTTTCCCCTAGACTTTAAGAAAAACGAGGTATATGTTATACGTGTGCGCATTGTTATTTCAATTGGATTCAAAGCGTAGTATATATTGAGTTATTAATGACTTGAATATTTTCTGACACCGTGGAAAAATTTTAAATGTCGTTGATGCTTAAGACCTTCAAGTCCAGTTTTTTCATAGGGGGAGCTTAAGCCCCCAAAGCCCCCTCCTGGGTGCGCGCCTGATTTTGGTGCCCCTAAAATTGTGGTGCAATGGTCCACGGACCAGTAGGACCGTGCGTTAATCAGGAACTAAATGTAATAAGCATAATCGAATGTGTGCATCTTCTTCAGTTTTGTAGAAACCTTTAGAAAGTAGTCAGTGCTGTAGTAGGGAGGGGAAAGCCCTCCTGAAAAAGTTTCCATTTTACTGCAAAAATAATGCAAATGCAATGTGAATTGGTTTCAAGACACCTTTTCCTTCAGTGAGTCCCATCATCATACCTCAATGCAAGCTTTACTTTGCTACTTTTTTTGAAATTAATTCCGATTTGATACGTTCTTTTCGTTTGAACTTATGAATTCAAAGGATATTTTAGCTCCGTCGCTCCTTTTTGTTCTCTTTTTATCCCTTTTGATTTATTTATATATTTATAGCATTTTTTTAACGGCGTGAACTTGAAAAAAACATTTTTGAAAGAATGAAAGCAAAATGTTATCAACAAGTTCAAAAACAGACATGACGTTTTTGTAAATGGTTTGTTTTGCATTCGATTTTTGGTAAGCTGGTTTATTCGAATGTGTAGAAGTTTTCAAACACTTATCTTTTCAAAATCCTACGGTTCTCGTATTTTTAGTAATAATCTAGCTTCTTCTCTACCAATTAAACCGCTTTGGACGATTTTTAACAGATTGATGAACATAACCGTAGGAAAAATCAGTGAGTAAGAGAAGCATAAAGGGGATAATACAGTAGAAAGGAAAGGGCTCAGTTTCGGCAAACTCGGTGTTTTGAAAATCACTATTGCAGCTTTTTCAGCTTCGTTAGGAAAGTTTTTCACCCGTTCTCTTTTTAACTTTGGTCGTTGTTGCTGTTGTCTTGTGCCATCCAGGCTGGCGATTTGGGGTGCATTACTTTCCTTTTCCGTCATTTGGTGTGAAATTTGACATCCATAGTATGCACAATGCACATGCCCTAGGGACCCGTTTATAGGGCAGGCAACCATTCACAGCACAACATATTCACACATAGAATGGACAAGAACAGGAGAGAGAAAGTACACCGATGCCCGGGCTGGACGAACCCGAAACCTCCCCATCCACAGACAGACTTCTCTGACCACTAGACAAGGTGGCAGGCTTTTCCCTTTGACTTAGTTTTCATGATTCAGCTTAGCAGGCATGACATAACCACGAAAAAATCCAGCATTGGATTTTTTTTTTCTTCGAGGTTTGTGTTACTTTTTAACCGTCTACCACTTGTGCTGTTTCCAATGATAACTATCACTTAATTTTGCCCGACATTTACAAACAAATACATATTTAATTGTTAAAAACTACAATAAAACATTTGTCATAAGTGTCTTCACTTGCAGTCAATTCCCGTTTATGGTGAATGAACACCTTTCAAGCAAGATCCCAAAAAAGCAACAACCTCCAGATACATTTCAACGCCATTGAATTTTTGAAATGCTCGCACTCCTTTCACCAAAATATGCCCCCCCCCCCCCGCAAACAAAACATTTTTCACATCCAGGAAGCCATCTCGCCCCATTGAAAAAGCGGCGTCAGATCAAATATTCCATGATCCGCAGAAGGCAAAACAGCGTTCTTCCATTAGAATCGCGACGCGGGACGTCTTCCATTAAGTGCCGCAAGAGGTCACCACGTGCCATCACTTTCACCATTCCTCTTCTTCTTCCGCCCCCTGCTGGCTGAACAGCCACCTCTCGCAAT
>JAXGGA010017355.1:0-24532 GCA_038373865.1 Uloborus plumipes | reverse complement strand
AATAAATATTGGAAAAAAACATTTTGTTTTGAAAATGATATGTTCTCGCAAGAATAATCAAAGAAACTGATATGAAAAATTCATAAAAGGATTGGATACAAAAGCGAAAAATGATATGATTGCGAATCAAATTACCAGTTTTTGAGAGAAGATTCACTATTGTTTGTCAATTTTTCAAACATTGACTTCAATAAGTTGAAACTGAATTGATGTTTATCGTCATAAGTCTAAGAAAATAGCAATATGAGCTGCTTATTAAATTTACGAAACTTTAGAGCGGAAACAAGAATAGTTGCATTCCTTACAATTTGTTTTATTAGATAAAGAACAATATCTATATTTCTAATACTTTTATGATGCAAATATTTGAAGCATGAATATTAATGAGCTTAAGAATCTTAAAAAAAGCATTATTTTATTTCGCTCTGATTATATCCTACTTGAAAATGTAAATATAAATTTGAAGTTACTAAAGCTGTGATTGGGATAAGATATTTTAATTAATTGTTGCATTAATTTATTCTTTATTTTAGAGATTAAGATAAAGTTAAATGATAATAAGTATAATTGGTGAAGTATTTCAAGACAATTGTTTTAGATGCTTCTTTTTGAGCAGTCTGTGATGCTACTTTCCACACATAGCATTGCCGTGATTTTGTAGTTATCAGATCCATCTGTTTTCTACCTATAGGTATACTAATGAATAATATTGTAAGTAAAACAGATTCGCTGTACGCACTAAATTAATTTTGAAATTCTGAAAAAAATAAACTTTTCACTAGATAATAAGTTCAAGTTTCGGAAATTGGCATAGTGAAGCAATTCGAAAGCATATACTAGAGAGAGCAGACATATAGCACGCATGCCACTAAATTGCGCTTGAATTATTACAATACGCCATGAGTACATATTAAATTATACTTTTATTAGCGTATACTAAATAAAAACATGTTAAAAACGAAAAAAAAAATTCTTCAAGCTAAGTGTCCCTTAAAGTCAAATTCAGTTAATTTTTTCACACTCTAAACCCTCAAAAATATCTAACATTAATTGCCCTTGACTTAATTTCACTGATAATAAAGGGCGTCCACTGTCCACTTTAGAACACTTTAGCTTAATTTAGCTATTTTCTACATACTGTTAATCCAATGAATACTTTTTTGTAAGTTTGCGACTTACTAAAAACTAAAAACTAAAAAGGAAATTAGTACAAAATAAAATTCGATAGCTTAAGGATAGAACAAGTGTTAAAGATGATTTTTAAGAAGAAATACAAAAAGTGGAAGAGCAGCCTACACCCTAGACATTTAAAAATTATAAACAAGTTTTGAACTAGCATGCTTCGAAAAAGGTTTGCCATCCCTGGCAAACCCCAAAACAGTTTATGTAGATTTAAAGCTAAAATCATGTTCAATGTTTCGTTGTGTATCAGAAGGTGTCAAGTGCATTGAAAACGAGGATGCACACTCTATACTTGCATTTCAGTTAAAATGAATGAAGTTCACCAAAATTAAAAAATAATGAAAAATTAACTAACAAAAAGTTTTCTTCAAACGTTTATAATTCATTACGATTGGGCTTTATATTGTAACAACAAGCATTGAGCTACTATCTTAAAAGGACCTGAATTAAAATACGTAAAATTAAATGCCAAAGAGTCTTCAAGGTTCAGTAAAGCACATGCGTGCATTTAAATTTTCTAATTAAGAAATCCTTCAGAAGCACATCAACTCTTGAATTGTGAAAGTTGTGCTTAAACTGTGAAACTCTCGTGTTTAGAACATGTAGTAAGCCGCGAACGAAACTTTGCTGTAAAATAAAATTCATTACTTTAGGCTAATTGGAAAGGAAACTCACGAAGTTGCCCAGATTGTATCCTTCAGTAGACACTATGTGCATTTAAATGTGAGAAATAAGAATCTCAAGAGACTAAAGAAAAAAATGCCTCTTAGCGGATTTATTTTTATGGGTGAGATATAGATAAATGAGAACGATGTGGTGATAAGAATTATTTCTATAAACTTTCTGATGTTTTTAAGAGTCTTAGCAAAGACATTAAAGAACTATTGTCACCTGTAAAACTTCCATTAAGTTTGAGGCCAAAGTAATAAAATAGTTATTTTGTTTTTATTGCATTTTGGTAGGAAAGAAATAGAAGGTAAAATTGAATTTCTGCAAATGATTTTTTTCACCTCAAGTATTTGGTGTTCAATAAAGTAGACACGATGCTTTTTCAAACTTTGTTTTGACATATTGCCTTATAATCTTTTGAAATAAATGTTTAAAAATAAAGAAATATTACATTGCTGCATATTTACCACTTCAAACAACGATATACCAACATACCCCGATGCATATGACTTGGAACTTTTGCGACGACTTCGAAACACATTCTTCACTAGTTTCTCAGTGAGTTTTATATGATGTTCTTAGTGGTTTTTTGTTGCCAAGATCAGAGGCATAAATCACTTTTACTGTAAGTACTACAGAAAAAATTAGAAAAATCGAAAAGTGAAAACTATGCCAACTAGCTCCAGTCGCCCCTGAAATTCGTGTAATTCATTTCAAATAATTTTGCAACAAGTTGTTAGCAACTTTTGAAACAAATTGATTCATAGAAAAACAACCTATTTAAAAATACAAAATCTGCTCACGAAGTTAAAATCTATGCAGCCATGATTTTTTTGCAGGCGTTTTTATACTGTATCTTCATTTACTCTAAACTACGTTATAATGACCATACACAATAATTATTCTTACTACGACAGATCGCATAAATAAAATGAAAGGAGGAACATTTATAAGGTCACAATACTTTGAAGTCTGCTCTTTTCATTTATCTGTTCAACATAAGAGTTATGCTTCAGACACATAAAGTTAAGATTATTTTCATAAACGCTGGGACATAAAAATTAAAAAAAAAACAATTATCATGTTATTTTAAATCTACTACAACTATTTGAGAGAAATTTCTAAATTTTCTCTAGTTTCTTGATATTTAATGTATTAAACTCTTCTAAAATAAGTGTTTAAAATTTACTATAAATATCTAAATACTCTTCCTATTAATGTCATGTATTGTAAGTGTTTTGTTTATTTAATTTATATCCTCAAAGGATAACTCTTTAAATGCTATCATAAATTATTCATCAAAATCAGAGTTCGAATGCGTTTATTTCTATCTCACTATTTTAATAATTCACTCCATATCCTATTACAAACAAAAGCGTACCGGAAGTGATGTAACACATTCGAAAGGTTCGATGTCGTTGCGATAAAACTTCATGCATAAGAAATTTTTTGAAGTTTGGTTCACATTCTGTGTTGACTTTTAGGTTTCTTTGCATCCTATGTTTAAAATTAGAAACCGAAAGTAGTTATGAAGAATTTTTTCCTTTTACCGCAAAAAGGGGAAAAAAGCCCGTTTGACGTTTGACTCAAAATCTGAGCATGACAGCTTAAAATAAAGATAATATTTTAAGAAGGGATCTTCGCAACAAAGTCAACAGATGATAGCTTTACACTGCAAACTTAATCATTCTCGGCCGACGTCAAAATTTTGATCAACTTATATATTGATATTAAAAATGAAAGATGATTAAAGAGTCTGCGTGGATATTTACTGAGTGCGTAAAGGATCAGCTTGTATTTAACTTTCAGATCGATATGAGGCTTTGTAGCGTATTTCATTACCTCTTTTAGCGTAATATCAATTAGATATTTGTCAATGCTCGTTGCAGCAACAGTAAATATCATTGAAAATTCATGAATTGCGCGAAGTGGATTAACTTCCTGTCTGAAACATTAACTATTGTTGAAGTAAGGAGAAATGTTTAAATGTTTGTTAGATTCAATTATTGCTTATGCTGGGAATAAATGCCGCTCTATTTATTGAGTTTCTCTTGAGAGGAATGATTATTTAATCCGAGGTTCACTTCGGTGTAAAGTAATGCATTGTAGCCATTTCGAACAGCAGATCGCTACTCATATAATTTCGTTATTTTTACCATCTTTCTAACTCATTTTAGATGCAGAAGCAGTAGATGGTATGTTTAAAAATAAATAGAGCCAAACTTTCTTGAATTGCTGAAAATACACCCTTCCGAAGGAAAATCGTCGCTGACAAATTTGAAAGAACATGAAACTGTAAACTATTGTTCTAATTGAAACAAGGATAGAGTTGTTAATATTTGTGAAAACAAAGTAGATAACTGCAGTGCTGTGTTGTAAATTTTATTTTTCTTCAATGTCGTGTATACTGATTTACAGTTTCTTTCTCAATATGTGGCTTTAAAAATGTCTTCTTATTTTTTACTTGCTATAAGGTTACTCTTGATTGAAGTATTTTTGTCACTTAAAACAGTTCAATTTTCTTCCTGATATGATTTATGTATTAAGCACTTGGTTACTCTTTTTTTAATTGCACTAAAGGGTATTTTTTAATTTCACTAAAGCTGTGGTTAAATCTCGTGAACTAGTTGCTTTGTCTTGCTAAATCCAAATTAATTTAGACAAATTAATTTTTTTCATGTCATAACAATATTTTGCCTTGCCTAGAGTAATGTTTTATCAAGAAAAAAAAGAGTAATGATAGCAAAGTAAAAAAAAAAAACATAAACATAATTTAAACTTCTTTTTTAAAGGATCATTAAATACATAATTGAAAAAAATAAATGTATAAGTTTGAACGTGAGCATCTCCAATGAGGAAAAAATTTGAAGAAAAGTCGTAACATATTTTATATATTTTTTAATAGCAGTTACTTTAATTAAAGCAAGTTTTTCCAACACAACGAGACAGATACAGTGAACTCTCACTTACACGTTGTCTCATTTATGCTCCTTTTTCACTAAAACGATGATTTTAAATGGTCCCAGTACATTCCATAGCAAAATAAGGATAGTATCATTCGTTTATGCGCCACTCAAAAGATAAATATTTTACTTATGCGCCGAATTTTTCCTAAAATGTAAAAAAAATAATTTATTTTCTTTAAAAAATAAGAATTTGTCTTCACTTTCCTCTTTAATCTTTCGCCTTTATGACTCACGGAAGGCATTTTTTCCGCATGAACTAGAGTTTGGAGAGGGACAATTACCTATTATGGATCGTTTTAAAGGGAACAGTTTGTAATAGGGTATGCTACAACTTTTGTTTTCTCTTTATCATTGTAGTTACGTTACAGTAATTGCCAAACCGTAGTTATATGTCCTTTTTCCATAGAAACATTCTTATTCATTCTCTCATTAGAAACTATGTTGCGTTTTAGTCTTTTAAATAGTCTTGTTCACTTATACGTCTCTCTCACTTATGCACCTTTTTCTCTTGTTCCCTTTGGCCGGCGAATAAGTGAGAGTTCACAGTACCATATTTCTACATAGCCCTTTATTTTCGAAAAAGAAAAAAAACACTGTCAAAAGTTAGACTTATTAAAGATACAATCATTCCATTTTATATAATAAAAAAAAAGTATTGGCATTGAAGTGGTTCTGGTTAATATACTTGAAACTTTTGGGGGGATTTTGGATCAATTTCTCCTGAAATACCTTTTCTTCTTCAACAATACTGGAGTTATACTTTAGTCTATTTACCCTTCTCTTCCTCATCGAACGTGCACGAAGAAATCTTTACACTTTCTCAGTATTTTTCTAGAAAGCGATTTTGAAACATCAACCTGAATCGATTTCATACACCTGCTTATCTATTTGTAACTCACAAGAAATATTTCTTTTGCAATTATATGAAAAGGCCATTTTTAATCTGCAGAGAGCAGTAAATTCGCAATGAATAGAAACATAAAATCCCTGTTTTTGTTAGAAAATTGTCTCACTCAACTTCTCTTCTATGTTTCCTCTAATATTTCACTCTCACATTTACTCCGTTCGCTAGAGACCTTCCAGTAATGTCAATAACTCTGATAGATGATTTCTTTTCTGGTATCGAAGAGGTGTTGGATGCTTTTATTCTTGGTTGCATTCATTTATTGTGAAACTAATGCAGTGCAATATTTATACCGTGATATTTCTTCTAATGTCTTTTTGACAGGAACATGGATGGAATTTTGTTGCTTGGGAAACGAGGAGCAGTATGTCAATGTGGCATATATTAATTTTCTCAATCTTGGGAACTTTGATAAATTCTGAATTAAATATTTTTCATGGTATATTTACCTCCGGAAATTCTAATTAGTTAAGAGGCATTGGCTTAAAAGTTTTTATCACTTTTTTTCGTTCGTGATCGTAAGTTAAGCAGTACTTTTCGTCGGCACCATGCTAAACTAACGAATGTGAAAAATCGCGTTTTGTAAGTTCGTTTTTCAAGTTCAAATTTTACAAATAATTAAAATTAAAATGATACCTTCGAACGATAGTTTTACACTTAAAGATATCTAGAAAAGTTTAAAAATTGAAAATAACCAAACACGTCAGGTGGGAATAAGTTATATGCAGTGTTCTGGCTCTTCTGAAAAGTGCCTATTTTCACATTCGTTAGTTTAGCATGGTGGCGACGATTTACTGGAAACGCATTTGTAAACTAAAGTTTACGAAAATTTGTAGACAAATATTGTTATTATTCGAATTTTCTAATGTTTGTATCGTAATTACTTGATTGAAAAACAATGAGTGTCAGCTTTACAAAAATAAATTTTTGATTATGGAGTTAATTACACTTTTTTGAGTATTAACTAGTTTTGTGTAATGATTCTTTTCAAATTTATAGATATCTCACTGCACTAGTATGTGTCTTTTTTTGAACCTCACAGTGTTTTGAAGAAATAGACATCCACTAATCCTTATTAAAAGATGGAACAGAAGGAGCGTTTTTGTGTTTCATATTTGAAACAGTTCTAATGTGAAAGGGCAAATGCAAAGCACGAAATATTCTTATTCATATTTTGATTTTTATTGTTTTAATAATAAGTTCGATTGCAATCTAAAATGCATTTTACTTCATAATAAAAAACAGTTGTTTTGAAAAATATTGCAAAGAACCATCACATTTGTAATTTTTCTTATTAAATTCAGGTAAAAGAAACAAAACAAAATATCTCAGTTTTAAGTTGAATTTTTAACTTTTTACAGATGTATGACGAGTTGATTTCTTTCGTCCAGTCCAAATAGATTGATAATTGATAGAGTAAAAGAAGGTGATTTGTTTATAATGAGGACACTTTTAGCTCATGAAAATTTACGCATGCAACGGAACGAGATTTCAAACGAGCAGAAATTTCTAGAACTGCTACTAACTCTCTTGGGCACTTTATATAGTTTAAGCCATTAACAAAAGCGTTAGTGGGGAAACTAAATGCGAGAGAACAATGCTGTTAAGCGCAAAACTTAAAAAATGAATTGCGTACTTGTTTCGGGCTTAAATAGAGTCCCCTTATCAGTTATCAGTGGTTATCAGTAACTTTAAAGCAAGGACTTCACTATGATTCGTAAATACATACATGAATTGTGTCGGCCACCTTGTCCAGTGGTCAGAGGAGTCTGACCGTGATGCGGTGGGCCCGGGTTCGAATCCCTGGATGTACTTTCACTCTCTCCTGTCCTTGTCCATCCTTTGTATGAATGACAGTGTTGTGAATGGCTGCTTGCCCTCTAAACGGATCTTATGACATGTGTGTTGAGCTAAATCGGACTTCTACCTTAATGGTGCTCGTAAAAATGGAAGATTTGCATATTCCGCCTTAAATCGGGTAGATGTGTCTACTCGGATTTGGGTACCTGAGTGGTTTCAGAAACAGCAACAACATGTGAATTGTACTTGGTAGTTTTGTTCTTCTCGATGTTATTATTGCACTCTCTAAGTGATATGGTCCGTTGTTTTGCAAATGAATTGTGCATTGTACAACAAAAGAAAAAGGGTCAGAAATAGAACACGAATCTGACTATAGACTTTTCCACCAAGCATTATCTCTCTCTCTCTATCGTTTTTTTAAACTTAATTTCCGCCATTTGGGGTAACTTAAAAAAAAAAGTATGTATTATATACTTGTGTCATTAATTTTTTAAAAATATTTCAGTTAATAATAAATAAAAAAAATGCCCTGTACTGTACTCTTCTGGCTAGGCTATGAAGTAGATTTGCTACTTTTTTATTTTAGAAAAAAAAATATGACAATACTACGCAGCTCATTGCATTATTCAACAATTCTGAAGATTCTGCTTGAAAGGTAATTTTGAAGTTGTTGAAATCGCTCTTTTTGCATTGTAATATTATAAATGACATACATTTTGTGATACTTTGAAGCAAAATCGTTTTTTTTTTTCAAGACATTATTTCTCTGGTTTTAAGTTGCGTAACTTTCTATTGAAATATGTTTTTTTTCCAATAAATACAATAAAACTAATTAAACAAGAGGATAAATTTAAAATAGAGAAAATCTGTGTCAAAGTTCCATAGCAGCATCATTTCATCGGTCGATGATCGGCCATTCATCGAAACCCGATGAAATTCTCATCGGCCGATGATCCAATATGTCTCATCGGTCAAACAGAATCCGAGCAGCAAAATCCGATGAGTTTAGCTCGAAATACGATGAGATTTGGAGCAATTTACGAGCAGAACAGTCCCGTGCCGATGAATTTCATCGGGAAACTTGATCAGAAGGATATCTTTTCCGATGGAATATTTCTCGGCTTATTTTCATCGGGAAAGTTGATCGGAAGGATATCGCTTCCCGATGAAAAGTAGCTCATCGAAAACCATGCTCGGATACTGATCGGAACGATGTCATCGTGCGTTACGGGATCAGTTTACGAGGAGTTCAATGTTCGGCCGAGCAAAATCCGATGAGTTAATGCTACTTGGGTTAAGTCTGACTGATTGCAATTCAGATCAGTAAGGAAAATTCAAAAATAAAAGTAAATTTAAATCTAACTTGGTTACACTGCAACCTACCGATCCAAAAACTGACTTGAACTTCAGTTAATATATACTTAAATGGTAAAAAGGCTTTCTGGGACAGAGTCTGGTATACAAAAGTCCCGTATTTGGTAAGGGTGCTGTATGAACTATGGTGAGGATACAGCTGTAGAAGTGGTATCGGCAAAGAGCAGTGCAAATACCATTTGCAGTTTCAGCTGTACATAGTGTGGTGAACTTTGTCATGCGTTATTGAGGAGATTATTCGTATTGGTGATTTTTTGTTTACCCCTTACAAGGAAACCAAACATTAGGACTTGAATTTTTGAAAATTTTTCATTAAACATTACTTTCCATTTCAGTTTCATTTTTTCACATTCAAAACAGTCGCCGTTTTGAATTATTTTTGATACTTGTTAAATTTTTAAATAGCATTTATTACCATGTCCTTTTATCACAAATACCATTTCATAAGATTTATAGGTGCATACCCAGTTAAAGCTAGCAGGTGAAAATTTTGGAGAAAAATGCAGGACTTTCCGGCCCACAGAAGCTGTAAAAGTTCCCCCTATTATCATGAGTCCAGTCACTACTAGTTCTTTTCTTATGGTTTTTGGACTTATGGAGTTGGTTTGATCTTTGTCCTGCCAGTTAGGGATCAGAAACAACAACAGTAAAACCAAACGATAGTGCAATAATGAGTTTTTTTTAATGAGTAGCAATCGAAAGATTATAAAACATGTTGCTTGAAGGCTGAAGTTTTGCCCTTATTACCCTGTTAACGAAATATAAGGTCTTTAAGTTTCCAAAATTTTGAAGAAAAGTCGTCAAATTTATATTTTCTATACTTCTGTAATACAGACAAACAAAGTTATAATACAACAAAAGCTAAACACGCAATGTACAAGTATTAGGTTTCTTTCACTTTTTATTTGGTAAATAATCCAGTTTATTTTAAAAAGAAATCATTAATAAGCAATTCTGCAAATTTTCAGTCGTTTGGGATCTGGTCACTAATTTCTTTTCAACGAATAAATAAAAAAAGGCTTCAGTAAATAAATAAATAAGTAAATTTCCTATAAAATTATAAGTACAGACTATAATATAATCATGCCGAAATATTTTTTGATTTTTTAGTGTTTTATTTAATTTTGAGATATAGAAGATATCTAATTTAGATAAATATTACAAACCTTTTGCACCATTTAGCAATTTACCTCAGCACATCAGCTATCTCATGAACATAAAAAAAAAAATGTTTTCAAATAGAGAAAAAGTTTTACGTTCATGTTCTTTCTTGCTAATCATTATTTTTAATAATCCATCATTGACCCATTTAAAACACAGTAAAAAACTGCAATCTTCCTTATATGTTGTTAAAAAAAGAAAAGCAGGAAAAAAACCCGCAACATATTTTCTATCATACTTTTATGCTACACTTCACGTTTTTACAGACAAAAAGGAATAAAACTCAGTAAGTCAGAGGCATAATAACAATAATAATAATAATAACAACAACAGCAACAGTAATAAATACAATACTAATAATAAAAATAATATTAGTATTGGTAGTAATAGTGATAAATAAATCAAACACTGAAATTAAGCGCAGGCATGTTTTAAGTAAGAGTACATGTAAGAGAGCCTTAACTAAATTGACTAATATATGTTAATGCATAACAAAAACACAAAATTGAGTAAAATTTTAAAATTTGTGAAAACATTTTTATTTAATTTAGAAGCAGAGCTTTACCATAAGTTTTCTACGATAAGTTATCAATGAAACAAACGTTTAATTTGCAAAATTAAAACCATCGCGATTAGTTAATAGATCCGTAATATGATAATAAAGAAATAATAAATTAAAAAAAAATATTTTTAAGGAAATTTAATGATGAATACTGTAAGCAAGTAAAAATGAGAAGAAAAAAGGAAGGTACAGAAGAAAATAATAATGACTAAGTATTGATAAAATTGAAACTGGAAAATAGAGAATTTTTTAATTTCATCAAAAAAGTTTAGTTATTGGGTCATTCATTCCATATAAAATCAACAAATGAGCCGTGCCGCACCATTTTTTATTTTGATCAAATTTGGTAGGTAATATGCACCAATAGCACCAATATTCTATACTTCCAAACTGTTTTATTTTTTTCTCCAAAAAATTTCATTCTCGAGATATAGCCATTTTTTTGCTCCGCCGATGAGTAAAATTCGGCATTTTTTATCTTTTTTCTAGGAGCTCTGGTAAATTTATTGAAAATGGTAGAAAAATCAAACATGACTTATTTTAAAACTAAAAGAATGAACTTTGATTTGTGCATAAAAGGAAACGGTTTAAGTTAAGCCTAAATATAAATTTTCCCGAGTCAATTCGCGGTTAAAAAAGTGCCGTTTCCGACATTTCAAGCATAAAAAAGTATATGAAGGACTGACAGTGGGGTTCCAATTTTTTTCTCTTGCACCCAGTTATAGATACTAGAAGCGCAGAAAAAAATAAGATGATACCAATAGTCTTTCATTATGAAAAAATTGCTTAAACTTGAGAAAAAAATGAAAATTGGCCTTTTTCACTCCCCAAAAACGACCTGTGGAACAGGTAGTAAAAATTTACAAATGCATGGAGTAAGAAGGTGTTACATTGCCCTTTAAAATGAAACAAAAACTGTATTGTTATTCTAAGACATTAAAGAGATATAAGTTTTCAAACTATGAGAAAAAATGAAAAATATCATTTTTCACTCCCCAAAACGGCCTGTGGAATAGGTAGTAAAAATTTGAAAATGTATGGAGCAAGAAGGAATTACACTGAACTTTAAAAGGAAACAAAAACTATCTTGTTACTCCATGCTATTAAAGAGATAAGGCCCTCTGAACATTGAAAATTCATGCGAGATTTTTTTTGGCATGAGTTAAAGCAATTATGAACATAAATAAAGTCTTTTCATGCAAGAACTCTAAAAATATGTATCATCAAACATATAATTCCAGTTCAAAATATATCGTAAAATGGTTGTAATTTATTTGTAATGTTGACACATCGGAAAAAGTTGTACTCAAAACCAGTGATCTGAATGTCCACAAAGTAATTAAAATTGGTTTTAAAATTTAATTTGTTTATTGGTGTTCGGGTAATCCATTTTATTTCCTTTTTAAGCTGTTCGCTTCTGTTTCCGTTGCTTTTGTCGGATGTCTGCATCCATAAGCTCAAAATTTTTTGCATTGACAAAGGCGCTCCTTGTAACGCCGAAACACGTGTCTGCGGTATCCCTGCTTATTTGTGCCTATTACACGTTGTATTTTTCTCTACAGTTTACGATAGATTTCGAATTTGTATTTAATAATACATATTTTTACTCTTGCAGTTCTGGCATAAAAAGACTTTGTAGTCATAATTGCTTTAACTAATGCCAAAACAACTTTTTGCATAAATTTTCAATTTTGATAGGGTTATATCTCTTTAATGCCTGAGAATAACAAGATGATTTTTGTTTCCTTTTAAAGTTCAAGGTAATATCTTCTTACTCCATGCATTTGCAAATTCTTACTTCCTGTTCCACAGGCCGTTTTTGGGGAGTGAAAAAGGATATTTTCATTTTTTCACATAACCTTAGGATAACAAGACAGTTTTTGTTTCATTTTAAAGGGCAATGTAACACCTTCTTACTCCATGCATTTTATAATTTTTACTACCTGTTCCACAGGCCGTTTTTGGGGAGTGAAAAAGGCCAGTTTCGTTTAAGCAAGTTGCTCATAATGTAGGACTACTGGTTCATCTTATACTTTACTTTGCTTCTAGTATCTATAACTGGGTGCAAGAGAAAAAAATAGAACCTACTGTCAGTCCTTCATATACTTTTTGATGCTTGAAATCACGAAAACGGCACTTTTTGAACCGCAAATTGACCCGGGAAAATTTATATTTAGGCCTTATTTAAACCGTTACTTTTTATACACAAATCAAATTTCCTTCTTTTAGCTTTAAAATAAGTCATGTTTAATCTTTCTACCATTTTAAATAAATTTACTAGAGCTCTTACACTTGTTGAAAAAAAATTGCTAGAAAAAAGATAAAAAATGCTAAATTTTACTCATCAGCGGAGCAAAAAAATGGCTATATCTCAAGAATAATTTTTTTTCGAGAAAAAATAAAACAGTTTGGAGGTAAAGAATATTTGTGCCTATTATCCACCAAATATCATCAAAATAAAAAGTGGTGCGGCACGAAAATTTCCGAAAATTTGTTGATTTTATATGGAATGACCCTAATTACTAACACAAAGATGTATTACAGGGGTGTAGTCAAGGGGAGGAGTTTTTAGCGATATATTCCCCTAAAACTGAGAATTGTTACATTTGACCAAAGAAGAGGTGGAAAAGCTTACTGAATCTTCCTCCCACATTTTTATGACTATACTACTCACTTAAATCTAATAAAAATTGAACTTCATAAACATTTAAATCGATACCACTGAAAAATTAATGTTCGAATTGAGAAAAGAGAAAAATTCCTAACTTATTAAATTTATCATTGTTTCAGTTTTTTTCCAATAAAGTGAAATAAATTGATTTATTTTCTCCATTGCAGTACGGTAAGTTTTTAGGTTTACATTTACGTTAACTACTTTTTCTTGCATGTAAAAAAACACAGTAAGAAATCCAATTTTGTAAAACGAAAATTTAGTGGTTCAAGCTCAGTGTAGGTGCATTATTAATATTTTAAAATTCAGCACATTAAACTTTTCAAATAAAAAAAAGTATCAACTCAATATCTCAAGCCTTTTTCAATGAACGTAAAAATTCACTTGCAATAAAAACAGATCTAAGAAATTATTTGAAATAATGTATCAGTAAGCCACTTAAAACTTTTCAGAAATGAATCAAAACTATTCTTTCCCATTTTAACCAATTTGAAAGATGCAGTTGAAATTAGCTGAAAAAACAACTCGACTTTTAAGAGAAAGAGCGGAAGACCAAGAGCACTTACCTTTTCGTTTGACAGAACACGTCAGTTCCTTTGACAGCCAACAGGTAACATGGCAAACACCAGATGAACAAGAAGTGAGATGCGATATTTGCCTGGCCATGCAATTGTTGTGAAACCTATTTCTATCTCCACTACCAGAGCGCGCTCTTTGCCGTTGCCATGGGAACTACGTTATCCTAGCTGTCATTCAAAAATATGCTTCGGATTTGCCCTTTGCTACTTCTAAACAGTCTGAACTAATCGCCCTTATGGTTTCGCATTTGAAATATAATCACATTGTAAAAAATCGTTGTTGTTTTTACAGTATAATACAGCTAATTTTATAGTAATAAACTGTAAAAATTGCCAATTTTAAAGTAATAACTGTAAAATTGCTAACTTTACAGTAATAAGCTGTAAATTGCTAATTTTACAGTATTAAACGGCAAAATCGCTAATTTTAGTCTATTACTGTTTATTTTACAGTTTTGAACTGGAACCTTTACTGCCAGTATTACACTGTACTTTTTACAGTATAATAAAGATAATTTTATAGTAATAAAATAAAATTGTGGTAATAAACTGCAAAATTGCTGCTTCAAAGTAATAAACTGTAAAATTGATCCCTTTACAGTTTATTGCTGCGCATTTTACAGTTTTAAGCTGGAACCTCTGTTGCCAGTATTATACGGTAAAAACAACAGTTTTTTTGTGCAGTGCAGTTGTAGAAATTCATTATCGTTTTTATACGTCATTCAATTAGTTTATATCAAAACAAGTGACGTGACAGTTTCAGTAGTATTTTATTTATTCCACTTATGGACGAGATGTGAAATTGTAGGTGGTAAAAGTTTTTTTTCAGTAGCCAAACAAAAATATTTTCAATGTAATAAAAAAATAATAATCATCAGTAAATACATGTACAAACTTTTTCGGTGATTGAAATGACAAGAATTTTATTGCTCTCATTAGCTGATTTTTTCGAGCAATGCAAAACGATAAACGTGGGCTAGCTTCACTATGCAATCAGTGCTTAAAATTAAATTCAAAATAAATGCTTTAAATTTATCATGTTTTTAAAAAGGACTAAATAGTAACAAATAATTATCTTAGTCTAACGTAGAGTTAAAGTTCCATAGAGATTCAGGACTTCCTACAAGTTTTACAGAAAATTCGTAATTGGGAATTTTTAATAGTTGTCAAAAATTAAAGGAAAGACCTGTGTGAGGTTCGAGCAAAAGCTAATAGTTTCTTTAAAATCTTAACTGACAATTAATTGCACTGCAAATAATATTAACTGAAGTTTTCGTTTTATTAAATACCGGATTATACGTGCAGCGAACATGATCGAAATGTCACATCCACAACACGTACCAAGCATTTATTTTTTAACGAAACTTATACTTCATATTATGATATATAACGGTTCCCTTTAGACGTTTATATCACATTTGGGATGTTGCCTTTAGTCAAAAATACAACTTTTAGTCACTGAAATTGAGAGAATGCGAAAAAAAAAAAAAAAAAAAGCATAGAGCCAGAAAACACTTTTATTTTCCAAATATTTCATTTTTACCTAATTTTTCCAAGTACCCAATTTTGAAAACAAGCCATGTTTTCGCATGACGTCACAAGTGAAGTACTTTGGAAAGCTGAGTGTTTAGTTGCAAACCGCTGCATTTGCCACTCGTGTTTTCATTCGCGTTGTTTCAAACCGTGTAACAGAAAAAACCAAAATGATTCAGTTTGTTAAGCTTCTTCCGAAAATTTATTGAAAACTAGTGTAGAGATTTTCTATTGCTTTTCCCAGCAAGATCAATGTTCAAGACCTCCAAAAAATGATTGACCTGGTTATGACGTTTTGAAAAATCAAGATTTTGAAGGATTTCGCATACGGTCCCTTAAGCGATTTCTCGATGACGTCATGAAATCCTTCAAAATCTTGATTTTTCAAAGCGTCATAACTCGGTCAATTTTTGTCGTAGAACGGTGATTTTGTTTTAGTTTTAAACGTTACAGTGTCAAGAATGTTTTACTAAACATGATTGATAGGACTGGGGGCTGTATAAAAATTTAAATTTCGTAACTCTTTCAAAATTTGATTTCTTGAAAAACATTTCATAGACACAAATTCCTTTCGAAATTAAGAGATTTTTTCCTAAATGAACTATATGCTTATCTCTAACGGTTTAGAAATTAGCTATTGGGCCACGATAAGAGTGGATAGCCTATATGTATAAAAATATTACTCTCCTAGCAAATGGATCTAGCAAAATGAAACTTAAGAAACTTCAATGAATGGTTAAAATATCAAACCATAATCCTAAAATTGTTATCTGTACACGAAAACTTTTCATTCAATTTTAACTCATTATAAATAAGTATTTTTCGTAATTATCAGCATGTTCCAAACAACTAGAAAGGGCTTTATTGTTCTGCAACATATAATACAAAATTTTAAGCTATTTGAATTGAAAGTCAGTCTTTATTAAAATGTAATGAGGTCCTTTCGGATCTCATTGCATTTTAATTCGCTATTAGAGGCATATTCTCATTAAAATGATAATTTAAAATGGAGTTTTTCTGCCAAAAAATAAACAAAATGATAATAGAGGCATCTAGTTTAATATAGAGACCAAACATTTCGAGGAAAAAATGAAAATAAACTGTGAAATCTCGTTTAAATGCAAGTACGTGTGTTTTTGATCTTAAACAGTTTTACTTGGGAAATAACAGCACTTTGTTAACAAAATTTCATGAAGTATTTCTTATGAAGTTGCGACATTATCTCTATTGTAAAATATGTACGGTTTTCAGAATATATAAGAAAAAAAAAATGACTATTTTTTTTGCTTTTTAGCAATGCTAATTTCCGCCTGTTCTGTTGATAAAAGTGTAACTTTTAAACTTTTCTTATCAAAATTGTCATTGAGTTAATATTTGACTAAAACCTTATTGTAGGGGAAGGGTGGGCATAGTGGCCACTTGAAGTTTTCTACCTATATATTGTTGCAGCCTAGTGGCAATAGACTAAACGACTCGCCCGGCAGCCGTTGTTGTTGTGTTATAGTTTGGTGACGCTCATACGCAAACTCACAGAAATATCGCAAATTTTTCACTTTTTCGACAATCTGATGTTAGGTAAGTGAATCACATGTTTCGCTTTAGTTTATTGTAGGACTAGATGAAGTAAATTTTACATCAATGGTGCAAAACACTATGTTTCTAGCTTTGAATTCATGTGTCTCAACTGTAGATACAACAAAAGGGTTGTACGTGAAATATTGTTCTTTCGAAAATGGCGCGCTAGAGGGCAAAGTGGCCACAGCCGTCAACGTGGCCAGGCAACGTCAGCGACGTCGATTGTTTTTTCTGTGGTGATTGTTACTCGAAATCTAAGGACAACGAAGGCTGGATTAGATGTTCTGGGTGCCTCAAATGGGCTCACGAAGCCTGCACAGGAGCCGAAGAGGAGGACGATGAGTTTATTTGTGATTTGTGTAAATACCAGTGATTTCATAACTTCACATACTTTTAGTAATGCCTATTTTTGTTTAAGACCCTAATACAATTGTTCTGAGTTCTGAAACTAAATGCGTTTCATTTTTTCTATACTATCTAAATCTATTTAGGCAGTGGCCAATTTGCCCTACCTAGTGGGGCAAAGTGGCCACTTTGACAGCTTTTAGTTTCGTAAAAATTTTGTTCAAATAAAGTTTAAAAATCTAGTTGTTTTTTTTTTTAAATCAGGCTTAAGTAACCATACTAAATGTTGAAGGGATTTGTAAAATGTTTCAATAAAGTTTAGGGGTGGAAAAAAATAGATGTTCCTTAGGGTGGCCGCTATGCCCACCCTTCCCCTATTTATTCGTAAATTGTAAAAAAAAAGTTTTTTGTTTTAAATTCTTCTGCCCTGCAAAATGTAACTTGAAAAAAAAAAGAAAAAAAGATGAGTGCAAACGATTGTAAAGTTTCGAAATATATAATATAAAATATAAATTATATAGGAGCTCTGCATTATTAATCATAAACTTTCTGAAGCACTTCAAATGAGTAATGATGTAAAATATGAGCCATAATTATACACACAGTAGAGTCTCGCTAATACGACTCCTGCTAGTCCGAGTTCCGTTTAATCAGAGGTATCTCGAAAACTCCTTTTTTTCCTTCATTGTGATGAGAGGGAAAAAGAGGCGAGAAAACTATGAAAAGAAAAAAGACAAGTCAAGGATCCAACATCCGATGATTGCTTAAGAAACTTTGCTTAAGATTTTTTTAAAGTGAGGTTCTCTTCATGTGTGTTTCTGAAATTTTAAAATACATTTGTTTACAGTCTCGTGCCCGTTTGTAGTCAATTCCCTTACACGTCTTATTAGGGTAATGGACATTGCATAGGGGAGAGTGGTGATGAATGGGCCATGGTGATGAATGTGCCACTAACAAAATATGAAAAAGTATTTGCATGAATTTTTTTTTGATGCCACCAATAGATGTAGCTATTTGTTCTACTAAACTCATCCAATTTTCATTCGTTTTCGCTGAGCCATTTTCAAACTAGAGTGGCATGGTCAGGAATATGACTGAAAAGTAAGTTTTTCCTTTTTTAGTAAAACATTTCCTAGCTAAAATGTACCAAGTATTTCACTGCATACATATGTATAAGCTAGTCTTTCCATATCTATAAACTAATCTAAAGATGTATTTTGATGTTATCTAAATTCAATGTACTCAAAAAACCTAAATGTATTCCAAAAGTATAGGTGGAGCTGAATGGGCCACTATGTCATGGTAATGAATGGGCCACCTAAATATTGTTTTTCTTCCTTTTCTTTGGATTTTCGCTTTAATATGAAACACAATTGACTGTCATAGATAGATTAAGATTACTGTCGTCAAAATAGGTTTGTAGTAACTTCTAAATATAATTTGCAGATCTATATTATATTCCTATAGTACAATAGACCTCTGGTCGCAGTGCGTGGCTTGAAAAAGCCCCCCTCTCTCCTTCATATTATATTCCTCATAGTACAATTTCATTTTCTTTCTTGGTAACTTAAGTTAGATATTTCTTATTCCCGATGTCTAGTAAATTAAAAAAAAATTTTTTTGAATTTTGACAAGTTTGAAAATGAAGATGAAGTTTTTGAAAGTGATTTTTAATATTATTTTTGAAATATATACATTTTGTTAAATCATAGTGTGTATTATCTGTTTTTTATATATATATATATTTGATGTTATTTATTTCTTACAATCTCATTATTTAGTCATTTTTCTGCTACAATTGGTATGCATCCCTTTTATTTTAATTGCATCAGTTTTGATGTTTAGATAATTTTAAATCAGTATGATTTTGTATCATCATGTCAAGTGCCACATTTATTTTGTCATATTCGGCAAATAAAAGATTAAATCCACATGTTTTCATTGAATTCATTTAGTGGCCTATTCATTACCTTCGATGGCCCATTCAACCCCATAGGTGGGGTTGAATGGGCCAAATTTCGAAATTTTTATTTTCTATTATAATTCATTATAGACAGGTGCTAATCCAACTTTTATGACTTTTTTAGATAGCCAGATAAGTAAAGTAACTAAAACACCAATTTAGAGTTAAAACAAAGTGTTAGAAAAAATTACAAAAATTCAAAACCAAAAAGTGGCCCGTTCATTACCACTCTCCCCTAATTAATAAATTCACTGTTTCAATTTCCCATTAAATTTCTATGATTCATAATATACTTTTTGCAAAATAAGCATGAAGATTTTAAGCTTTCCGCGCTTAAGTTTACGATAAATCTCTCACTGTTCGTGGCAACACTTGTAATTAACTGCTTTAAGACTTCAAAGAGATATTTTTAGGAATTTTAAAATTTAAATAGTTCATTTATCAAAACAATACATATAGTTTAACGCTAAAAAATTATATAAACAAATGTTTAAAAAAAAAGTTCTGAAAAACTTCCAGCTGAATGCAAAAATAATGACTCTTCAGTATTAGTTTGACTTGTTAATATCTAATAAGCTTCAACCAGATACATTTACAAGTTTTAAACCACTTTAAAGTCGGAAAAATACAAAAAAAAAAAAAAAATCACAAGAAACCGCAAGAAACGACAAAGAACTCTGCCAGAACAACTCAACTTCTGCTGCCTCTAAAAAAATAATGTGCTAATAAAACAACGCTCTCTTTGTCGGAACAGTGTATTTTCTGAATTATTGTGCTTCTACGTTACTGAAAAACAAAATTTTTTCTTAGTTACCAGGTATGGTACGAAACTTGATTTCTAGGTATCTTTCAGCATTCATCCCCGCTGTCTACTAGAAGTAATTTTGCACCAAATTTCAAGGTTGTGTGTGTTATAAGGTCTCTTGGGCGCAGGCACATGCCACACATAAGTTAAACCTTGAAAAGTGATTAAAGTCGAGTAATTAATATCTTCTATTACTTAATGTCTTTTTGATTTATTTGGCACATTGTGATTTAAACTTTAGCATGACTTTTAGTGGAATTTAAAAAGTCGTGGAGCACATTTGAATTACAGAATATAATAATTTTACTTCAGAAGATTTGAGTGAATTTAAATTTATTTAGTTGACTTCCATTACATTTATTGCACAGGCATCACCGTGCGGGTACTACTAGTATAGAGATAAAGATTGATAAACTAGAACGCAGGCTTTTTGAAGTACCAAAAAATTCTGGCGGAAGCTTTTAATTTCTATATTTTTAGCTTTTTCAGACTCAGAGGCAGTTAATTCTAAAAATACAACTTCAGCAGAATACGACGTACCAAAAAAAAATTTAAAAAACTAGAAAATGAGGTCTTCTGATTTTCGAAGTTTCATATCAGCTCATTTAATACTAAAAGAGAAAAGGCTGTGTAGCTCAAAAATCTTTTTTCTTCACTAAGTTCTTTGAAATCAGAATCAGAGTTAGAGAAATTCGATTTCTTTATACTTAAAATGCGTTTTTTTTTCTGTAGAATAATTTACAGCTACTTATTCATGAGATATCACCAATACAAAACGAAAGTACATTGATTTATTCCGTCATTAAATATTTATAAGGGAAATTTGAAGAACTGTTTATATTAGTCATTTAGATTCGCATTTATTTGCTTAATTCTCTTTTTTTTTTTAAATTGTTTGAATTGTAGCACCGATCAACACTAATTCTGGGTCTGGCTTCTGATTGTGAAATTTTGTTTTGTTCTATGTTTCCAATGAAAGAAAAAATGTCTTTTTTTTTTCTTTTAATCAAAATTTGTTTTTGTTGTAACTATAGGAATTTTCCAAATTATTTAAAAGAAATAACTGATCTTTTAATAATTTTTTCCTCAATTAGTTAGAAATTTTCTTTCAGTCACTGAAAAAAATTGTGTAAGGTTACCATTGTCAATGGGTGTATTGTTACACAGCTTCTGGAGTAAGTTGTTCTGATTTTAAGAAAACTCAACTCAAATGTTACATATTATTCAATTTAAATGTTGTAGTCGTGCGTTGTCAACAGAAAAACAGTTTGGTGGAATAACATTATAAAATAATTTACCATATTTGTGTATTAAACTAATATGCTTGATTGTGTATCAAGCTGAAATGTTTTCTTTTATAGTTGACAATGCACGACTACAACATTTAAATTGAATTATAATGTTATTAATGTATAACTGCCAGAGAGATTCAATTGAATTAAATAAATAAGAATTGCTAACATATCAAATAACTTGTTTTATTAAAAATTATGATGATATCAAATAGCACATACCTTGTTTCTTACCTTTCAGTGCTTTTTTATGTAGTCGGATTCTAGTTTTTAATTTTTTTTTTCATGAATTGAATAAAAACTAAAACAGGATCTATTTTTGTTTCTTATGGATGATTTTAATAAAGTTCTGATTAATTATTGGAATAGAGCAAGCCTTGAAAAAATTGAATTAAAACCACTTTCTCGTTCTAATATTTCATTCCTTATTTTGTTTTCACTACGGAAAGCAACATTTATTTTTGAGTAAAAAATCTGAAAAAGGATTTTGAAAGTTTCAAAATCCATTTCTTTCGATTATTAAATGTACTTCATTTTGTGCAGTCAGATTATTTTTAATTTTATTCGTAACAATTCCAATGTTCGCTAAGAAATCTTTCGATTGAAATTATTTATGCTTGAAAAAAAATAGAAAAAAAACGCCTGGGGTAGAGTATATAAGATGTGATTTAATCAGTAGCGATTAAATGACCTGCACAGAAATAAAAAATTCCTTTGAAATATTTTATTATGAAAGGTTAAAGTACTAAAAATTTCAGATATCAATCTGTATAAAATAAACAAAAACCTAAAAAAAAGCAAAGAAAAATATCTCATTTTGAAGGTTTCCGTTCTCTCAAAAATTTGATTCTGATTGTCATATTTAAATGGTTTAGCTTTTTTGAACATAATAACCTTTTTATGGCTACATAATATGCATTCTTCACCCTTCTACTTACTTTGTTCTCTGCTTTTCGGGTATAATAACATGATCTATTGAAGATTGATATATACTGAGCGGATGTACTCAGATTTCACCGCTGACTGACATCATTACAAAGCCAAAGATTGCTTTCTGTAGCTTTCCTATGAAAGTGCCATGAAATTTTAATGATGTGGCTGTAACATTTCGTGAATATTTTAAAATGTCAAACATGAATATTTTAGAAATTTCGTTGTTAAAATTTTACATGTTTTCTCGAATTCAGGATTTTTAATAGGCAATTATTTGCAAATAATTTTAGAACTGAAGAATTTTTTTTATCGATTTATCTTTTGTTCTAACATCTAAAACCGTTTTGCATTAAATATTTTAATTTCATGCTAACTTTAACACATAATTTTCAATGCTTCTTTTCTTAACTATAGGTTTCGCTGTTTCTTTTATTATTGGCTTTGCCGTACAGATAAACGGGGAAGCTTTTTAAATTGAAATGTAATTTATTTGAATTACTTCGGAAGTTTAAAATCAGAGGGCAATCTTATTTTTAAAAAAGAAAATTTTTCTTGTAATTTACCTTATAGAAAATATCTGTGTGAAATATATGCACCAAGATAATTATTATGCAGAGGAAGTGATCTAAAAACAGGTCATGTACCAAACGGGTGTGTACCAAAGTAAAAAAAATATTTTGGTGCATTTCAACTTAATTTTGGTACATATCAAACGGATACTTTTAGTGCAACAGCTCTTAAAAACATTCATGAAGGTGATCTTCGGGTTCAGAGTAGAATATCAGTTTAGGTGTTCTAAAACTAAGTGATAACGAAAAAAGGTGAAGTCACGTTTTTCAAGACGTTGTCCAAATGCTAGCTGCTTGTATGAAAATGGTTTATCTCGCAATGAATAAATAAAAAAACATAAAATTTTCACGGAAAATTTTATTGGATATTCTAACCCCCTTTCATGGGTGATAAGATCCTCTTCACTTTTGGAAAAATCATGTCAGGAGAAATGAAAATCCTCAAAGCATTCATGAAAGCTATAACTGTGATTGTGTAATGGTTATCACTTTTTTTTTTTAATTATTATATTTAAATTCTTTCCTTGAACGGCTGAAGGTATTTATTCTGCATTCCAGTTTTATTAACGTAAAAAAATTTTTCCTGGAGAAAATTTAAATTTGTCGTAGAGTTCTAACACATTTTTGAAGAAATTCTCTACATTTTCGTTTTTGAAGATAAGGATTCCAGAAAAGTTGTTAGATTTTTAATGGCTTTCATGGGGACAAACGAGTTTCGTGTGTTTTCGTTTACAAATCAATCCATGCCATTCTTGTTTCCTTGGTATTTTTCCATGTTTTTTCTAGATTTGCATTTTTGCCTAGTTTCAAAAAGAAAAGTGATAATGTTAAGATTATAACTACATTACAAAAAATAAACTGTTGTTTTTACAGTATAATACTGGCAGCATATACTGTTGTTTTTACAGTTCAATACTGGCAGCATAGTTTTAAACTGGAATTGCAGCTGGCTGCAGCTCCAGTTTAAAACTAAAATGCACAGTATTAAACTGTAAAATTAGCAATTTTAATTTAACACAGTGAATTTTAATTTTAAACTGGAACCTTAGCTGCCAGTATTATACTGCAAAAACAAGTCTGTTTTTTGTAGTGTATTCTAACGTTAAAGAAGCACATTAGTCAGTATTGTTCACTGTAATTTCCATAATTCTGTATCATTTTAAAATTTAGAAAACATATCTCTGCTTAGATGCATCTCATTATTTGATAAATAAGTTACAGAGTCATTTTAAAACATATGCAATTTAATTAGAGACTCTACTGATGAAACCAATTACATCGCTATTTAAGCCTTAATCATCGAGATACTGCGCATAGCTTCAAACAAATTAAATTATGCTTAACTTAATAAGTCTAATCAATTTATACGCTCCCACTCCTTTCAGTACATGCCTTCATTGGTAGCACAAAACGCTAATTTACATCTCGAATAGACTAATTTCATTAATATAAATCTTCATTATTATTAAAGCAATATGAAATATGCTCAATGGTAATAACTGCTCCAGAATACCTTTGAATGAAAACTAGCCCCAATTTAATTGATTTTATTATTGTATTTGGAATTCTATTTATTTATTTGCAACTAAAAAAAAAGAAACGCTTTTTCAGGCAGCATTAATACTTCATTCTGTCATCGTGAATTTCGTG
>JAXGGA010017354.1:0-24534 GCA_038373865.1 Uloborus plumipes | reverse complement strand
GCCCTAAAGCTTACTAAGTGTTTATCATTAGTACTTTTTTTAAACAAATTTGATTGATCAGTGCGAGACTTCAAGTTTGTGGCCACAAACTTTCTTAATCACATTTGTATTTATTTTTTGTTGAATTGCTCTTTATATTTCATAGTTTCTGCTAATTTTTTTTCTTAATTAAAAAGTTCAACAATAAACAAACGGGGATTGAAATTATTATCTGAGAATTTGTGACGAACAAAATTTGTATTGCATTTAATTCTTTATTAAAAAGAGCGCTGAAAAAAGCGAGAGAGAGCGCCCCCCCCCCCATTAAACAGTTTCTACAAAAGTTCCCCTCCCAAATCCATAGTCTGGATCCGCCACTGAGCAAGGTCCCCCACTCCGACCGCTGGAGGTCTGGGGATCGAGTCCCGTGAATTAACAATATTAAAAATTGAAAAAAAAAAAATTCTTTTCTAAATGAATAAATAAATAAAATAAAAATGAATAATTAAACGATTTTCCATTAACTATCGAATTTTTTTCGATTTTAAAGAAAAAAAAAAAATACTTCACGGGACTCGATCCCCAGACCTCCAGCGGTCGAAGTGGGGAGCCTTGCTCACTGGGCTACGGCCGCTGTTGTAACCACTGCTCAACCGTACCTCTGTAATAACTTCGAGCTGAACTTTGGATCGTTATATATCGGAAACTAAGGCGCATTGGGGCATATCCTTTTGCTAAAATACTTAGGGTGGGTCCCTCTACATAATATATAAAACTCATCAAAATCGGTGAGTGACAACCTGTAAGGTCCCCTTGTCAGAGTTACATACCTACAAACAAACAAACAAAAAACAAACAAACCCACATGTGAAACTAATAAAAGCGTATTAAAAAGGAAGAAATTTAGCGTCCCTGGGCCCTAAGTACAGCCCTGAATAAACTATGGCATTATTTTGGTACTTAAATAATTTAAGCGTTAGAAGAAATCAATTTATTTACATTTTTGTTAATAAATTAAGCTAATTTTCTAAACTGTTACGTTTAAAAAAAGTTACTAAACAGGTGTACTTATCATATCGTGATAAGCTTATTAGTAAAATTGAGCTACATAATTAAACTGCATTGAATTTGTGAATTGCTGGAAACATTAAATCTGTACTTTGCACTTAGTGTCATTTAGGAACGGCTATATTTTGGACTGGAAACATTTTGGACCGGCGGCCTTTCGGACCGGAGTTATTTTGGACCGGCGACATTTTGGCCCGGCGACCTTTTTGACCGGCGACATTTTGGCCCGGCGACATTTTGGCCCGGCGACATTTTGGACTGGTGACATTTTGGACCGGCGACATTCTGGCCCGGCGACATTTTTGACTGCCGACATTTTTGACCAGCGACATTTTGGCCCGGCGACATTTTTGACCGGCGACATTTTGGCCCGGCGACATTTTTGACCGGCGACATTTTGGCCCGCGACATTTTGGGCAGACGATATTTTGGACCGGTGACATTTTGGTCCGCGACATTTTGGCTCGTCGACATTTTGGACCGGCGACATTTTGGCCCGCGACATTTTAGGCCGCGACATTTTGGCTCGGCGACATTTTGGACCGGCGACATTTTGACCCGCGACATTTTGGCTCGGCGACATTTTTGCCGCGACATTTTGGCCCGCGACATTTCGGCCGCGACATTTTGACCCCAAACCCAGAATATTGGTGCATATTTCCTACCAAGTATGATCAAAATCAAAAATGGTGCGGCACGGAAATTTCTGAAAATTTGTTGATTTTATATGGAATGACCCTAAAATAAAATACATTTTTTTCTGTGCCATTAAAATATGCCAATAAACTTCTAAACTTTGTCTTACAGGCAATTGTCTATATTTAGTTGCTTTATGATACATTCAACTGCTCCTTCAATACAATGCTAAGTCCTACAAATGCTGTCCTACAATCTGTTTTAGTGAATTGTAGGTTTGCTTTTTTAGCTCAAAATAAACTCATTACTATATTTGAAATTATCTTCAAGTTTAATGATTTCATCAATATTAATATTAGATTTTAGAGTAATACCAGGCACTTAAATTACAATGCTAATTTAGATAACAATTTTAAAGTGTTTTCTTCTAACATATTTTTGCATTTTCAAGAAAATAAATGCATTTCTATTTTCTCGATGGCTTCGACTGCCTTTTAAAGTTTACCTGCTGATAATAAATCTTGTTTCATGTCTAACGTTTATGGCCCGAGATATAAAATCCTTTCGCATTTTCACCGAAAGAATGCTTTTGCAGAAAAACTTAAGAACCGAAAAGCTAGAGGATCTGCAGCGGATATAAAAAATGTTTTGAAACACGTAGTCCCAAGAACATTTCGCGTAATAAAGGAATTTATTGAACAAAATGGCACACAAAGATTTATTCTTGTTGAGACTGTACTTCGCACATTTTTTGTTCTAAGTTTATTTTTGCCATTGTTTTGTATTCTTCTTTGGTAAAATGTGATTCTTTTTCAACAAAAATTGAAGCATTTATTCGTGTTAATTATCCCACGCCATCAATATAAAATTTGACTCATTATTCAGAAATAATTGTTCTTATTGATATTTGCAAATGCATTCATTGTAGTATAAACGATTTCTACTGTTTGTAATATGTTCCGTAGCTGATGTATTAAATTCTAAAACAGTTTATTGATTGCATTATGTTCGTCTTTTAAAAACGTTATAAGTCTCTATTATTCATGCAGAAATATCCCTCAGTTTCTGTATAATTTTTTTCAAGACAAAAAAAAAAAAAAAAAACTTCTTAAACAGATTTTAGAGGAGCGTATTGAGATTTGGTGTAGTGATGTATACACACTTATGGTCTTAACGAAAGCAATAAACACGCTGTACCAATGACAAGGTTCATAAATAAACTAACTTTCGAGGGATAAAATAGAAGATGGCAGGAAAAGATACAGTCTGACCATAGATGAGATGAAATGGCTGACATCCGGTTTATAGGTGTAAAAAGGAGAATGTATTAGCTTTTTGGAAAGGCATTTTTTGTTTAGTTCAATCAAAAGTTTATACTTAGAGAAAACGAGCTGAAATATCATGTTTGAGAACGTTAAATAAATTCAGTAACTATAGTTTGCAGAAGGAGAAAAAAAAAGCGACTTCGCGAGAATGATCATTACATTAGTACTTTAGGAGAAATGGGTGAAACAGCTTTAGAAAACTCTTCGCATGTGAAAAAAAATAGCGAAGATGTAAGGCCGTAAAAATTTTATATTTGAATTAAAAAAAAAATATATATATATACATATATATATATATATATATATATATATATATATATATATATATATATATATATTATATATATATATATATATATATATATATATATATATATATACATTTAAAAATAAATGATCGATTTCCAAAGCTACAAAGGTAATTACATTTTCATAATTAGTAAATACTTAAGTACTTTGTTTTTTAAAATTTTAGTTACTTTAATATTGTTTAAACATAATAAACTGCATACCAGAAATCTTTAATATATTTTAAAATTACGTACACACACACAGATATATATATATAACCTTATTATAAATATACCATTTAGAAACTGTCCCGAGGCAGGAGCTTCACTCTATGTTGTTCACAAGGAAATTATAGAAAGACAACTTTTTTTATACATTTTATTTATTTACTTATATTTTATTATTGCTTTTAATATGTTTTTTTTTAACAACAGGAGCATTTTCCTGATAATTAATGTCCTTTTGCATATCTCAGTAGAAACTAGGTAATGAGCTGAAATGATTCTACGTATTTTCGTACAAATAAGGTAAATTGACATAATATGCATTCAAGTTTTTTAAATACAGCTATTTGGAAAAAATCAGTCATAACAGGACTATAAATAAAAACATTCAATCATGTTTTTTTCCTCTTAGAAAAGTTCAAATTTTATCTCAAAGTTACAAATTCAAATAGTTAAGCATATTTCACCAGAAACAAAATTATAAATTAAAAATAAACAACAACAAAAAAATAGCATGTTCTAGCAAAAACAGGGTAATAACTAAAAATGAAATACAGTCGAGCCCGCTTAGTGGAATAGCCAATTTTCCACGAAAAAATATTCCAATAACCGGAATATTCCATTTTCCGAGATCAAAGTAATGCATTGCAATGGTTTGGTGTATTGAAAATTTATATTTATAAAAATGGTTGTAGGTTTATATATTGCATGTTTGTCTCTTATACAAATCCAGTTTTCGTCGGATTTCCATCAAACTTGGCAAAAAGGTTTCTTGATGCACTAAAATTCACATAGGTAAAGTTTTAAAATTAAAAAAAAATCCAAACATCTCAAAATTCAAATTTTTGGCCTCAAAATGACCATTTCCTTTCAATTTTGAATATATAGAGTGATAGAGATAATCCTCTAAACATACAAATTAATAAAATTTAACGCATTTAAATATGAGTTTTTCCCACAAAGATTACGATTAACAATGAATTATAAGTTTAAGGCTCACCCATTTCATTTTAGCATCAAATAAGTTAAAAAATATTATATAATTAGCTATGTTGTATTAATAAGCACCCGGGAAAAGCCGAGTAATAAGCTAGTGTGTTATATTAAGCGGGGTATTCTTTTAACCGATAATCTAATAAGCGACTGTATCATTTCTCAAAATAAAAGGAAATAATTTATGATCTATATCGCTATGTCATATTATTATCAAATATGTTGTTATTATTTAATGTGTAACTAATCTGATCAGTTGGGATTAAAATTTTCAAAAATCAGGAGTTTATCAGCTTAGTTTTCTTCATAAGTTACTAAACTTCTTATTCATTCCATTTAAATCTTATACTCTTAACAAGATACCTATCCCCGATCAAAACACAAGAATCCCTGTGTATCATCGTGGAATTCCCTCATTCTAATATCCTCTTTGAAAATCTATTTGTCGCTCGGATAGCAGCTACCATGACAACAACGGGGCTCGAGCACTTACTTGATGAATCGGGCACTTACTTAAGGAGCAATAAAGCCCCGGACAAGGATCTCCTTAAGATGCGTGGAAATTATCTCAGTGTGTAAGACAGGCATTAGTGCAAATCGGAAATGAAATTGGGGCATCTATTTATTTGATTTCGTTACTACGGAAAGAACAAATCGTGAATAGAAGGTTATTTCAATCATGAGGTTTCAACATGAATGATTGAATCATGGCCGTGGCATATTATATTAGTTTGTTGCTCGCATGATGTAATGTGTAAACACAGTATAAGAACATCATTTGTAAATATCGATAACGTCTTAGGGTACCAAATGTTGCACCTTCTGTGATTAATGTACCCTTCCATCCTTTATTTTTCTAAAACTTCGTACATTTTATTACTAAATAAGAAAAAAAAAAATTTTTCTCTCTCCAAAGTGGGGGGAAAAAAACACGAAAAAGAAAGAAAACAAGAAGTTCTGTCAAGAACTATACGAGCCTACTTTCCCGTACATCGACATCGGCATTCTAGCATCTGATAAATATTCTCTTGAATATCTGAAACTGAAAATTATGTCAAACATACCTTTTTAGCACTTAAAGCTGATTTCTAAAAGCAAAATATACCCCTCTCATCAGATGAAATAGACACGTAAAAAGTAAATAAACGAATAAATAAAGTTTTGTCGCATCTTTTAAAGAATGTAACTGTTACAGTTCTTCCGTAGAAAAATTTCCTCAATCGTTTTCAAAAAAAAAAATAAAATAAAATAAATAAAATAAAAGTACAAAGAACATCAAAACACATTTTATCAAAGAAAGAAAAAAAAAACTCGTTCGTTAATAAAATGTCTCGAATTTTATTTTTAATCCGTTGCCAGTTGTTAAACATAAATAAAGAATAAAATGCTCTCGTGAATAAAAAATTGTTACAAAAAAAATCGTCTGCAGAAAAAAAAAAAGAAAGAATAATAAAATTTTTTAAATAAAACAAATGAATAAATAAACAAAAAATCGTCTGCACACTCAGTCATTTTTTTCTGAGTCTGCATTTCCGCCATGTTTGCGGAGTCGGAGTCGAAATCAGAGTCCTCACAGAAGATTTTTCAGAAAAGTACTTTACATACATTTTTTATCAAAACCGTTTTCTTACAAAGTTAGTTTGAAGGAAATCCGCCTTTAAGTTCAGGAATCAACATTCAATTTAAATTTCCCAGTAGGCGCTCATGTTAAAATTTATTTTTCTGAATCGGTTTCATATCATTGAACGAAAAATTGGTTCAAATTGACAAAAAGTACGAAATATAGGGAATGAGTCTCTCCGAGATCTTTCGAACAAAAAAAAGTTTATTCAATTCGGACGGTTCACTTAAAAGTTATTAGGTGGGGAAAGGTTGCTTGAACGGTTCAATGTTGAACGAAAAAATGTTCAAATTGAAAATTTAAATACGGTAATGAAGTATCCTTGCCGAGATGCTTCGAACAAAAAAAATTTGTTTAAATCGGACTGTTCACTCAAAAGTTATTAGGGGTGACAGCTTGTTTGAACGGTTCAATGTTGAACGAAAAATTCTTCAAATCGAAAATGTAGATACGGGAATAAAGTATCTTTGAAAAGATCTTTCGAACAAAAAAAAAAGTTTGTTCAAATCGGACTGTTCATTCAAAAGTTAGTATCGCGGGACCGGTTGTTTGAACGGCTCAAAGTTAAACCAAAAATTGTTCAAATCTGGGAAATCAAATATGGGAATGAGCTGTACTCGCCGAGATCTTTCCAACAAAAAAAAGTTTGTCCAAATCGGAATGTTCATTCAAAAGTTATTAAGGGGGGACAGACAGACCGACAGACAAATTCCCCATCTCAATACCCTACTTTCAAATTTTTAATTTTTAGATATTCATTTTACCTTTTTTTTTTTTTTTTAACTTGGCGATATTTTTTGGACTTGGCGATATTTTTTAGATTCATTAAGCTACTTTTAATGCTTTTTTCGTCTTTTATTTTTAACGGGAAAGTAGGCTAAAAAGGAACATAACTATTGTTTAAATAAATGGACTTTGGAGTGATAGAAAGTTCATATTACAGAGAACTCTCACTTATACGCTGGCCCAAAGGGCAGAAAAAAGCGCATAAATGAGAGAAACGTATAAGAGAAAAAGCATATTTAACCCTCGTGGGTTCCTTGGGGTCATATGTGACCCCAATGCAATTTCTGTTTAATATATCTTGTTAATCAACCATTTGTTTTTAATGGCATTTTGTGGCTTTTATTCTTCTCGTTTTCTATTCAAAATAATGCTATTATTGTGTTCTATTTTTCCCGAATTGTATTTTTTGCACACAAGACCCTTGGGGTCACTTCCCCAGAATGCCAAAAAAAGAGGACGTTGCAACATTTGTCCAAGAGAACTGGACAGAAAATGCATCGAAAAATGTCATAAGTGTTTGAAATTCACTTGCAAAAAAGCATGTTTTTCAGGTCTGTAACAGTTGTAAATAAATCTACAGTTATTGTAAGTTTTGCTCTAAAATTTAAATTTTTAATGCATAAACTAAATTTTACTTTGATTGTGTCTTTTTATTTTTATTTTTTTAGCATTAAAAAGTGTGTGAACTTAAATAATGCATGTAACATTCAATAATCATAATAAATTAATTAAAGGAAGCATTGGGGTCGTTTATGACCCCAAGGGTCTTGAGTGTAACTGAAATGGGAGGGACCCACTAGGGTTAAGCCACTTTTAATACTTTTTTCGTCTCTTTTATTTTTAACGGGAAAGTAGGCTAAAAAGGGTGGAAAAAAAGGGATCTGTTTCAGGGGGGGGGGTGATAGCGGGTGATAGGAGAGAAAATAAGGGGGAGGTGGAAGAAATTACTTACCAAATGCTGCAAGTTTCGCCCTTAAAGATGGACAAAGTTGCAGTCTCTGGATAACATATACGGGCTGTCTGTATAGTGCGCGTAGTTCTGCTTTAGCTCTGGCTTGGGGCGTCAACTTACTGCCTAATACCCCAGCTTTGCTTTACGAGTTGAACAGCACCATTACTACTGTCTCTCACTGGTGTGCTATTTCCACTTTTGCTACCAATTTGTTGACACTCTTTGCTTCTTTACGATGGCATCTGCCCACAGATGGGTTACGGTCTATTCCAGACTGATGCTTCTTAAATAAGGACGAAGCTGCGGTCTCGGAATTGCATTACAGGGCTTCACTTCACTCACTTCAGGGTCCCTCGTACCTACAAGAACTCGTGGTTTAACCGGGATGGGGCCCTGAAGAGCACTCTGTTCTTTGGAACCAGACCAAGGGCCAGGCAAGCCCCAGAGTTATCAAGCAGTGAGTAACCGCCCCTAAGCAAGGTCTAAGGCAGGAAACTGCGACTGCTTTCGTATTCCATGCTGATGAGTGCACAATTAGCACGAAACTGCAGTTCATGGATCGAAATGGCCGAGTTGGCGGTGTATTGCATGTTCCCAGAGGTATCGTTTTACGTGGAGGACTTTGTGACCACGATCCTTATTTAACGTCGCCCAGCCACCATTAGTAACGACGTTGGATCTTTGATCGGCTGGGATCGAACCCGGGACCCTCCATCATGAGTCCGACGCCTTACCGATCGGTCTATCACGGCCCTGCAATACAGGGCTGTCGATAGATTTGAATGTATCTGTTAATATATCGGTCAATATTGTAAGCAAGTATATCCCTTGGCGACATTTTTCTCTGCAGTGAACGGAATCCAAAAACATCTGAACGTATTCTTCCAATGTAGTACAAATGTCAACTACATTCCTTCAGAAAGTTCCCAATTAAACTTACTCCGCGATATTTTTTTGCTTCCGCAGCAGTTATTTTATATCACAAATTATATTGAAGTTTTAGTGCGGTGAAAGGAAATCGTTGCTGAAAAATTGAGGAACTAAACGAATGTAAAAAGAAAAAAAAATGAGTTCACGTGGAAAAAAAGCATCATTTTATGTGAAAAAGATATATTCGTATAATACTAAAGTCGAAAATAGATTTTGTATGGTTTTCTTTCAAGTAGAAGTGCCAAGGGGGTCGCTCTGAGATATATTGATCTACTTTAGACAGAAACTCCGGAATTGGTGAGTTTATCGCTTCAAAGGAAATAGAAAATTTTATGAATTTCGATTGTTTTCACTGTGCAAAACTATTTAGGCTTTTAGAAGATAGGTAAAACATAGACACAATTTCGTAAGATGATTAATGTATTTCCTTTTCCTAAGTTTGCAATGGTGATACAAGCATAAACAGACTAGCATAAATAATTTTTAATATTTTATTATATCCGACATATCTAAATGCAGAAGCATTTTGTATCATTTTCAATCATAATGAATATGTTTCACAGTTAAGAGCTGAAAAGGCGTACATTCTACAATAAAACTGTAAAATAATGAGAATAATTACTGTCTTGTGCAGAAAAGTAATAGTATTATTACTAACAAGTACATTGAACTAAATTAAAAATTTTAAAACCCTCCAAATGCCGATCCCATGTCAAAACGAACTTCAGTGATCAGAAAGCATTTTGAATCTAAATCTAATTGTTTTCAAGAGGATATGGTAAACACGAAATTGAAAGACCATCCTTACTATACTACACTGCAAGGTTTCTTGACAAAAACATCGTGACGTCAGCGTGACGTTAGCCTATGAAAAACGAGCTAGATAAAACGTCACAGCCTACTTGGTGAATTAGAGGAGATTGCTGACTGCTTGTGAGCTCTTTTTGGATCCGTCCGTAGTGACGTTCAGTGTCAAATATTGCTATACTAGACAGCAACTTAAGTTGCTGTCTAGTATAGTAAAATTTGTAAGTCGCAAAAGTAGAATACCGAGGGAAAATTGAAAATCCTTTTAAAATCCTTATACTAAAATCAATCACAAAAATATTAAATCATTGAGTTTTTTTTTTCCCTTCCAGTAGATTTTCTAGGCATTCCTTGATATAAGTCACCCATTTATAAGCATTTTGAAAGCATTTGTACTTGCTTAAAGTAATCAAGATATAATTCTGAGTGAAAGTCTGATATTGTAAAATTTGTACTCAAAGTATTCCATCACTTTCATCTTTTTTTAAATACTTGTGAGTTTTAATTTTGAAAATATTTTCCCATATTAGTTACTTAAGAATATATCGACTAAAAACTGCTCAACAGAGGGAGCTTGTAAATACATTTCATCTTGGTTTTAAACCAAATGAGTTTTAAACGAAAGAAAATAAAATATAAAGGGAAAAACTATAATACAGTTTTCAATAGTATTCTTCTTTTTCCAAGTTATTTTCAATAGTTTTTCTTGGATACAAAAATGTTTTTCAAATCTTATGTTACAGTCGGATTTTATGGTTTCATTTTCAAAATTCCCATTTAAAATAATACCGAGAATTTTTATTCCTTGATCATTTTTTTTAAAGAAAATGTAGTTTTTAGTTGGTATTTTACCAAGTGTGTCCCAAGTAGCATCAACTCATCGGATTTTGCTCGACCGATCATCGAACTCCTGGTAAACGGATCCCGTAACGCACGATGACATCGTTCCGATCAGTATCCGAGCACGGTTTTCGATGAGCTACTTTTCATCGATATCCTTCCGATCAACTTTCCCGATGAAAATAAGCCGAGCATCCAAAATTGATCCTAAATTCATCGGCACGGGACTGCACTGCTCGTAAATTGCTCCAAATCTCATCGTATTTCGAGCAAAACTCATCGGATTTTGCTGCTCGGATTCTGTTTGGCCGATGAGACATATTGGAGCAATTCCCGATGAGAGCTCATCGAATCCGATCATCGGCCGATGAGAATTTCCTCGGGTTTCGATGAATGGCCGATCATCGGCCGATGAGATTATGCTGCTAGGGGTGTTACTTAAAAGCATTTAGTTGTCTTTTATGATTTTTGAAATAAAACAGAAACAAAATAGACAAACTGTGGTGATTGCATTAAAAGTAAAAGAACGAAAATTTAAATGCATTAAAACAGATTAAATCTTATACTTAAAACAGAAGCCTGTAATAAATATTAAAGGAATAGAATAACTTTAAAATATTTAAATTAAATATTATACGGATTCAGATTTTAAAGTTCATATTGCTTTTATTTGAGAAATATGATTGTTTGCTAATGTAAACGTTAAGAATTTGCTACTTTTCAAAAATAATTAGTTTTTAAAAAAGAGAAAGAAGATGTTCCGTTTTAGATAAAATGGATGTTTAATCGTCCATTTAAATATTTCACTATTAATAAATAAAGACGAATATAATAACGAGAATTAATATGTTCTTAAATTCATCAGAATTTCCAGTTTGTAAGAATTTTATTTAAAAATAAAAATACACAAGATTAGATGTCATTGTAGTTTATAATTCGCATTAAAGCTGGATACAAAAAATTGCTATTTTACTATTGCTCATTTTAAAGATAGATGCATAATTAATGTACAGATAATTCTTTACTTTCTTGCCGAAATGAAGAGGAACTTCAGATGGAGCAGTGTAAAAACATGATAATTATGGGGCAGTAAAATAACTACTTGTTTTTTATACTTATTATATTTTGTATGAAATTTAATGTTATTTTCTAATCAAATATTATACCAGAGAAAAGTTAGCAATTATTTGTGTTTAATCTGTGGCAACTCCTGTAAAATGCAGCTTCTGTTCAGCCAAAAGTGACAGTAACTATAAAATACCCGTTGCAGGTTAACGCAAGCAAGTTTCTTGCAACACTATAGTTTTTGTTACAAATTTTATTTTTCTTCTAAATGTATGTGGGTGATTCTACAAAAATGGGCAAATTTGTGTTCCATACTGATTACTCTTTTTGTTTTTAATTTAAAAAAAACTTTTTTGGAAACATTTTTATGCATATTTTGTTCTATAATTCTGATTATCAACAAAGTCAATAATTAATTATTATTCATTTAAAAATGAAATATTACATTGAAATGTCATCCACATGCCCTGTCCCATAGGTGTAATTTTGACAATCTATGGAACATATATTTAAAAAAAATAAAGGATTTTTTTCTCAGGAGTTTTTTATTTATAGATGTGTATGTGTGCAAGATGTAAATCACAAAAAAAAAAGCAAAATAATGTCTTTAAAAATTAATCTAAACGTTGTCCGAACGATTATCAGTCATCCACATGTCCGAAAAGTATAGGTATTTTTCTCTGAAATGTTTTATTTCAAAATCTGGCAACACATCTTAAAATGAAGCATGGAACTTTGTTACTCGTGGCAGAAGATTAATTTTGCTGTTCTGCAATTACTTTTTGACAAATAGCAAGTTAAACTCAACTTTCAAGGCAAGTGTTTTTCATATTTGTCATTAACATGGCCTACAGAATGCACGTAAAATGTACATGTAAATAAATTTTGATGATGAATAGTCCTAAAGCTTACATTTGTAGGTTCTTATTCGAAGTTAAGCCGAATAATATTCCAGATATTACTTTTTGAGAACGTAATACTTGTGTTTTTTATTCACATGCCCATTTTCTAATGTCATTCATATGCCCCATTATGAGACGTAAATGACGCAAAAGCCGTGTGAATGGTGAAGCATTAGTTCGAACTTAGTATAATATAATAACTATGAGAGTACAATGTTTAAAAATCATGTCTAACAGTTTACAGGTTAAAAAAATTTCATTAATATACCTATTGTGTTACTCACATACCCATTGTGTCATCCACCTGTCCATTTTACCATTCACATGCCTTCAACAAAATAAAAATGCAAAAATACAATATAATACAAATATTTAGGCTCTGTTGATATTCTATTTTAATTATGTAACTTATAAAGTACTTTCCTGATTTTTTTCAGATTTTTAATTTCAAATTAGTTTTTTTGAAATCTATATATTAGAAATATTCCCGTATTTGTAGAACCACCCATGTGCACTATTTTGAACTAATTAAATGCATACTATAATTCTAAATTATTTGATTATTCACGAATGAATCTCCACAAGTTTCAGTTATATCTTACTTAAAAGGTCAAAAATCCTAGAATTATCCTGTCAAAACATGCTGTATTTCTACATGGACTTGATATTTTTGAGCGGTATTTAATTATTTATACTCTTATTAATGTTCAAAGATTTATCATAAACTAATAATAAGTTGATGCAAACGTAACTCAAAGGATCTTAAAGTACAGATCACCTTAAATTTTATTTGAGAAATGTTTCACACCGAACAATGGTTTTCAAGCAGAAAAAAGAAAAAATATGGACGTCAAATTTTAAAATAAAAGTACATTGTTTTTAACTTGAAGCAACCTTGCTCCAACGATTCACGAAAACCTATATTTGCTAAGAATGAAAAATAAATTCAATTTTAAACCGTTTTCAAAGATACCGTTCGTTGCTCAAATATGTTAATTAGGTTATAAAAGCCGGTTCCTTTCGAAAGTTTTGAAGGATGTATCTTGTTCTTTTTAAATTTTGCCAAGATTCTTACTAGATCGTTCCCTTCACTAATTGTTACTTGTTCTCTTTTTAAGCTCGAAATTTAATATCAAATCTTAAACTTCATTTCGTATCAAAAAATTACATTTAAGATTTTCAAAAAGCAATTTTTATCGCAAACAAAGACAATATCTCTGAAAAATAACAGCTGTGCACATAGTAATATTAAACAAAGCTGCTTCTGGCATACAAATGGAGGCAGCAAAAATTGGGGAAAACGCTTTTCCTTTTTTGCTTGTGTCAGAAGATTTTCTTGCGAACTTACAAATTGCTGAAACTGATACTTTTTTTAGTCGTAAATTCCTTTAAATTATTGCATTGCTGTTTGATTTTCTCTAAAAAAATTCAGAGCATGTACATCATGAGAAATACGAATGCATAACATTATAGTTAATAACAGGTTCAAAAATTTCACATTTATTATATAGAATGTAAATCTAAATTATAAACAACTTTTAAGTTGATGTTTTAAAAGTTTGACTTTTCGAAAATAAAAATAGCATCTGTATATTTTCAATGTATAATTTTTGTTATTTAAAAAAGCTTTTTTTTCCCTTTTATATTCAAGAAATTTAAACCTGCCACTACTGTGTATAGAAAACAGATGAATTCAAAGCGCTTCTCAAAAGTCAAAAAAGAGATATTTTATAAAAAGTTATTTTGCGAAAAGATTTTTTCAAATATTTTAGAGTACATACATTTTGAATTAATTAGTTTTAATGGCATTTTTTTTACTTGTTACGCCATACAAAAATACGCCATTACCTTATTACTATTAGAATGGAAGATATTTTTTGAACAAAAGAAAGATTTAGTTTTAAAGGTGCAAAAATTTTCAGCGATGTCCCTAAATTAAAAATGCTGAAGTGGAAACAAGTATTTCCAATTGAGTAGCAACTATGACGTTTTTCGCATTGTTATTGGACATTCATTATGCTCACACAGCTAAAAATAGCTTGATTAATGCAGTCTTTGAATTTCAATGTCGGTAATGAAAAGCAAATGTAAAAAAGACTGATTCAGAAATTCAATGGTTGGTTGGTTGGTTTCGTGTCACAGATAGAAAATTAAATAGGATCGAAGGTCCTATGCACAGCATCAGCGATACGAAGACAATTTTCTTTGTATAAGTCTTGTCACTTATTTGCTGCAATTGCGCCATTATAGCGGGACAGTTGAAAAGGTGCTCGGGGCTTAGTTCTGTGTCTGGGCAATTTTTGCAGAGGCAATACGTCCTAGTCCCGTCTTTGTGAATCTTCATCCCCCTGAAGTATTCTGTCTTGTTAATGTACTGGTAACCCTTCATCCGGTTAAGCTAGAAATGGCAGGTATGTAAGGTATCACAGGTTAAAATAATGTACTGGTATGGGCTCTATTGGTACTCAGAAATTCAATTTATTTCACAAATAGTATTTTCATTTCTTTCTTTCTTTCTTTTTTTTGATAAAGGATATATTAAAAATATGATAACGGAAGTAGAACATTTTTATCCAAAAAATGCTTTCCCCTTTTAATTCCCCTATCAATATTTCAATGAAAATGACGATAGATTTCTCAATTACGCAAATTGCCAACCTTCATCCGTGAAGCTGCTAATTTATGAGGCTTGAATTAGTTTTATAATCGTTAAGTATTATTTCTTAATAGTTCATTGCCACTCATTAAGGTCTTGGAATTCCTTGTTTGGTGAAACTACTAGAAGATTAAAAACTATTCCCAAAATAATAACCTTTAAAAAACATGAATTATGCAGGCTTAAACTTTTTAAAAAGATTACCTGTTTTCTCGTAATTAGAAAGAATGCTGAAGGTTGAATTCTTAGTGAGAAAAATAAATCTTAAAAATTGATAAGTAGCATAGAAAAACGTATTTTAAATAAAAATCAATTAACAGTGTTTCGTACAGTTAAGAAAAATATAATTTTTATTTGGAAATTAATGAACAGTAAATTAAAAAGGAAAGTATCTCGGAAATTTCGTGGAAGTCTCCTAACAAAGCTATTAATGACGATGAATAATGCTACGATGAATTTTATTCATGTATAAAATATAAATACAATGATATGCGTCCGTAGTGCAATAAACGAAAGTATTTAATGGAAATCAAACAAATGAAAAGAAATTACTTTCGTTTTCGTTCTACGTTTGATCAGAGACTTTTTAGTGTGTTTCTTTTATTTGACTTATATGCTGTAAAAATAACAGGAATGTTATTCAATTAATACGGAACGAAAGAATAATTAATATATTTTTAATATGTTAGGTTTAATATACCTTGTAAATTTGCTGAAATTCACATTTCTGAACTATTTTAGCTTTTAACTAAAACTAAGCAAAAAAAATGTTTTAATTTAACTAGTAATTTAAAAAATTTAACTAGTAATTTAACTGTTTCATCAATTTTGAGAAAAGTATATTCCTTTCATGCAAATAAAAGTATACTTCCATCATTTTTACATGAATGATCATTTACTTGACTTACGAAGTAGTTATATACATAATATATTTGAATTAAAAAAAAAGGAAAAAAACATATTAACATGAGGCAATAAAACGTTAAGTTGAGTCTGACTGATCTTAACTAATCGGGACTAAGAGCTCTTCAGATTACAAAAAAAGCGGAATCCCCGAAATTCTAATAAATATGGAAAAGAAAAAGATGTGGGATTAAAAATAAAATGTTAGTGATGTGTACTACTGTAGAGCTCTTTGATTTGGAAGGAGATTGGGGTATATTTGGGGAAAATTCCATAGAGTTTTCGACTTTCTTTTATATTAATTATGGCATTAGCTTTATTTTTAAAAATCCAATTTGTCCAAAAAATAGGGACTTTTCTGCTTGATAAAAAATAGGTTTTGCTTTGAAAAACAATTGTTAAGCACCGAAAATTACTGATGACAAAACCCTTCCATTTCAGTATCTTCCCCGTACTATAGTGCCTATCTATATCGCTGGGGAAGATGTCGTAAGGAAAATTGCAGTGGTGAGAAGATGCCGCACACCATGTTTTTGCGCCAACTGCTGTATTCACTACAAAAAAAAAACTTGTTTTTACATTATAATACCGACAGCCGAGTTTAAAATTTAAAACCGTGAAATGCAAAGTAATAAACTGTAACATTGATAGCTTTACAATTTATTACCGAGCAGTTTACAGCTTTAAACTTTAACCTCTGCTGCCAGTATTTTACTGTAAAAACAACAGTTTATTTTTTGCAGTGTACAATGTATTTCATTGTATCATTTTCTGAATCCTCCACTATTTAGAATACTCCTCAAAAATGTAAAAGGGGCTATTTATGTAACGAACCCCCCCCCCCTTTGAGCATCCCCAAATATAAACATATGCCTTTTGATTACAAAATATTTTCATATTAATCATAACTAAAACAATATCTGAAATAGGCTAGCTAGAAATAATATTGCACATTTTATTTCGATAAGTAAAGTAAATGCAGTTTTTTCATTGTTACTGTTACACATTCCTGTACTAATGACTTGATTCTGTACTAATCAGAAACTAACACTTATAAAACATTAATAACAGTACGACTAATGATAAGAAATATTTTACTGTTGAACAATGTTTTTCAAAATGAAAGAGCATTTGAACAAAATTGCATTATTATACTGTTTAAAAATCAATTTATAAACAACAATGAATAATTCATTAGAATCTAATACTGTCAAATTTTTAATGAAGCCCGTATGACAGTACTGATAAACATTTGCATCAGTACAGTTTTAATGAATTACATGATTAAAACTTATGCTTGAGTTTAAAAAATACAGTGCTGGTACAAAGTATTTCAACCATTACCAATAGAGCCTTTTTTAAAAAAAAAGCCTCCCTCCATAATATTTCGTTTTGCAATTATATTGATTTTAAGTGTAAAAAAGGTGGAGAAGTTTAAAGAACCAATTATGGTGAATTTGGCACTATAAATTACCGAACGAGTGCTGGAAAACTTTTTGGAATCAACGATTAAAAGAGTGGCTGCTCTGATAAAAGCTAGAGGGGTCTTAAAAACACATTAAATGATTTTCTGCTCAATTGCAAACATTTAATATCTTTTATTTTTAACTTAACTACTTTATTAAAAACTTAACTGCTACTTTTTTCGCTTTTTTCCGGAAAACCAACCTGGGTTTCAATTTTTTTTAACTAAATATTTTTGTGAATGTTTTTTTTTTTCAATTAAAATTATTTTTTCCTCAATAAACTAAGCAGATCTCGACCTAAATTAATTTAACATGTTGACATGAAAAATATTTGTTGCATTCAGAAGATATTATTCTTTTTTATGCTCTTATTTTTTGATAAGATGGTATATTTTTTAAACTTGCAATACTTGTGTCCCGTAGTGTATATGTATTACAGTAATCTTATACATAGCTTCTGGCCGCCTTGCTTCGCACATGCTCAGCGCAACTTTCTGTTAAGTATCTGAGCCTTTCAGAAAGCTTTCCGAGTGAATGGAAATAACGTACTTTCAAAATGAGGTTGCCTGGGTTTTCAGAAACGTTATCATTTGTTAAAAAAATGGTTTCTGATTTTTTTACGGCATTCAGTTATTTTATCTTATAAAAGAAAATCAAGACTTCAGAAGAGGATATAAATCGAGAGTAAAACAACAGAGGACTTTTATCCCTTTGATTGCACTCTTTTTTTCGTCAGGAAACATTTTCCAAAATCTGTAATTCAGATTTTTATAAATCAACTTAATTTTAAGTTCAAAGCAGTCTCTGTACCTATAATGAAAACATTATCAGATTCTAATCTTAAATTTTGAAAAAGGAAGAGGGGAAAAAGTTTCATTCAAACAGCAGTCTTTCAGTTTTAAGTTTCCAAAAACTTACTCTCATTTTCGTATGAAACCAAAATCCGTATTTTCGAATGAAGTAAAAAAAAAAAAGAAAAGAATAATAACTTTTCAAACGCAAAGGAAATTTTGCAGAAATAAGAAAAACGTTTCTTTCTTTTTTTTAATACCAATAGTAAGCCGGCCTAATATTGAAGTCTTTTATTTTTAGCTACGGGGAAGCAGGCTCAAGTTAAATGAAAGTCCTCCATTTATTTTTCGTTTAATGATAGTTTTATTAAAAGCATAAAAAGTGATGAATGAGTTGGCGAAAAAACTGCTGGTAACATTAAATATCTTTATTCTTAGAAATATTTTAAAAACACTATCTTTATTCTGCTAGAAAGGGCTGTAAAACTAAAAATGTACCTTTAGTGATGAAATCTTGTTTTAATCTAAAGAAAGAGGAAGGAAAAATGAATACAAAAGAAAACATGTGATATTTGAACCTTGTTTTCTATTCACTTATTTCTGTTTAAACGCAAGACTTAAAAATGATAATAAGAAACTATTTTATTGCTTTTTAATTCTGCACATATTTAAATAGCAAAGATCACTTCTTTCTTTTGATCGAAATCAGCAGTATTTTTTGTGACTCTAACAAAAAATGCAGAATTCAAAGCACTTTTATGACAATTTTATTCTTAATAAAGAGTTTGCGGTTTGTTTATAAGTGTCTTGTTGATCTTTTTGGGAAAATGTTTCACTGAAAAGGGGGATTTCGCATGATTTCCATTAAAATGCTTTTCTCCTTTTTTTTCTGCCAAGAATTTGTACAATTACTTCACATGCTTCCTTAAACCCCTGTTCAGCAATTATTTAATAAAATAATAGCGCGGCTTTTGTTGTGTCATTTACATAAAAGATGTAAAAAATTGAGAATTAAAATTGTTCATAAAAGCCTTTTTAGTATATTCAAATAAAGAAGGCCTACAAAAGCATGTTTTTAAAAAAATTTCATGAATTGTATTCTGAGAAAAATCTCTTATTTTACACCTGAAGTATTTTGTTTTCGTTAATTAATGATTTGCTTTTTTCTTCTTTTTAGCAAAACGTTATTTATCTGAACAAATATCTTTTTACGTTCTCAAAGAAATGCCTCGTTAATAGAGGAGATTAAAGAAACTCTGTACATTGATAATATTTGTAGAAAACAAAAGAAACTAAGTAAAATCAAAGAAAAAATGGTTAAAACAGGTTAAAAGGTTCTACTAATCACGCCTAATAACCATCATTTTTAAGAATTAGTTTCATTAAATTTTCGATTTGTACTAACGAGGCTAATTGTAGGAAACAGCGCATAAGATTATAATTGGTACAGTTGCAGTGAAAGTGGCTATTAATGTAATTTTTGACTGCTAAGGAGTTGAGAAAAGGCAAGGACATAATCTGTTAATCTTCAAGTAAAAAAAAAAAAAATACAAAATCTGAAAATAGTAAAATTCTTGCTTTGTTTTTATGATAAAACGTATATTTTTAACATTTAGAAAAATCCATTTTTTATCTAAAATGTTTAGCATTTGGCTTATAATTTGTTCCAGTGGATAGATATTACTTAAATATTCTGTTACACATACAAGTTAAAGAACATTAACGTTTTCTCTTTTGATCCTTAGCACAACATATTCTAGTTTAAACTCCAATTGTGTTTTCTAAAGCAATATAAGAAACAATAAATTTAAGCACTTACAGTAGTTCATAAACGAAATATTAACGAGTTTAACTTTTGCAACAATAAAAAATCTTATGCTTTGATTGCCGTTGCCACTTTTCCATTCAATTCTGATAACTTTTTCTGGGAACTTATTATGTTTGTCAAGAACTTCAAAGAGATTCTCAATACTGCTAACCGTTATATTGCGAAGCACAACTCAAAAATTTTGAAGAGGAAAGTCGATGTTTTTAATTTTGCAATTTTCGTTCAACTGCTCAGAAAAGTAGATTCTCGGGGAAGCATTAGAAAACTTACTTTTTATGAAAATGTATCGAAAGTATTTTTCACTCTGTGAAACGGTTTTGCTACTATTTTTGGCTATAGTTCAGTATCAAAAATGTAATAAAGTGTTGAATCAATATTTCATCAATTCAATCGGCATTTCATGAAACTAAAAGAAAAAAAAAGAATGATTTGCTACTTTTAATGCAGGTGCACAATTTTGATAGCAATGGAAATTTAGACGATAGACAAGGTTATGATTAAAAGGTTATGATTAATAATACCAAGACATAATCTTGACATATTTTTAACACAAATGCAGTAGATTATTTTATTTTCAAAACATGAAGCTTTCTTTAAAACTTAAGTTTCTTATTGTTTTTAAATTACATTTTGAAACCAAATTATGGCAGAGGGGGAGGGGGAGCACGATCGTTTCTACAGCATCTTTTCTCGATTCTAATTCCGTTCTCCTACACGATAGAAGACAAATTCTTGCCTTAAATCCCTAACTCTTGCTTAAAACCTCGTGCAGGTACCGGTTAGAATCCGCCATTTAAATACAAACTTTATTTATTTGTCTACAAGGAATTAAGTTAGATTCTACATAGCTCAACCACTTGGTATGTGACTTACTATTTGACTAAATTTTTTGTTTAATATATTTAAATCTAGACACAAAACATGAAGTTTTTACTTAGCATATGAAGAATGGATCGCGTTTAACAAATGTGTAATATTCATGATAATACACTTACACATTGAATTGTTAAACTCAGGTTTAAATTATAATAGGAATGCTTTGAGTAAAGTTAATTATGCATTGAATTCGATTTAGAAATTACTTATAGAACTGAAATATAAAGGACTGTAAATATTAGTTCAACAGGTTAGGTATGACTACATTTATCCAATAGTGATGTGATTAAAGATTATGATATTCGTTACTAGAACAATTCATTTGCTCATAAATGTGCGAAAGTGTTACAGTGCCCGAAATATAATTCTTCACTGAAGAGTCAAAATACGTTTTCTATTTAAAAGAACAAAAAGATTCAAAATGGTTGGAAATAAAAAATAACAAACTTATTTTAAAAAAAATGTTAATATTATGACATAGTTTGAGCGGAAGATAGTGAAGTGAGAAGTTATGCAACATTAAAACATAAAATAATCTTGACACCGGTGATGGTCTAAGCCTTAAATTCTATCATGCAAAAAGGCATTTATGACGACATTTAATTATCTTTACATTGTATAAAAAAAATCACGGACGTTTCTTTAAAGTAATGAGCAGCTAATGTGCCTAAATTCTGCCAATAACATATTTGGCAAAAAACCGAAAAGTTTCCTTCTTAAAGTCAGTAGCCTTCGTGGAATCAGAGCCAGGAATCTCCCTAAAGAGTTTAGAAATCTTCTCAATGAAAGCGAGTCATGTTTTTTGGAATAAACCAGGAAACCTCTAAGATAAGTTAGATCGGTTTATCCTTAGGGCTTTGTAATATCCTAATTAACCAAGAATACTGCTGAAGAAACTTATCAAATTTGGCCAATGCTACTGTAGAATTGCAAGCAAATAGTGATCTACTTGTTTACCTGCAACCCTTGTGTTCAGAGAAAGAATTTCGCCCTCGCTATATTGTCAGCCAGTATGGACAGGTCCTAATTGCTGTAAAGGTAAAACACTTAATAAAAGTTCCGAACATATTTGTAAACTGGCAGCCAAACTTGTTTTTCACAACATTGAGAAGTCCACATTCATGCAACCTGCCGCATATCAAGAAATGTTATCGCAAAGGTACTTGGTTTTCTCAGGAAAATGGTTGAAATCTCTAAAATCCTAGAACGTTATCTGGAAATAATCAGTGACGTGTTGGAATTTTCTTACAGTGTATAGCTGCTTTCTAGTAGCACTATATTGAGGCATTCTTACCAACAGTAAAGAAAGAAAACAGTTGGCCACAGAAGGGCAATACGCATTGCTGTGTAAAATATGGAATAGTGATTCAACATCGGTGAAAGATCATTGATATTTCAAAACAGCAATTTTCAAAATTAAAACATCGATGTTGTCGATACATGGACCCAAAAATATCGATGTTTTGCAACATTGAACTTTTTTATGTATATTTCTGAAACGTAACCATTAAATTTCGCTCAACTGAACAGTTATGTGAAAAGCTGAGAATGAACACATTTCATTTTTAGATTATCATTAATCAGTTTGGTGTTAATAAAGAACATCTATCAAATAAAAATTTGAAATAACAATTTAAGGCTCGTCTAAGTCTATAGTGACCCATAAAATAAATGACGTGTGAGACTGGTCTTTGTATGTTAAGGGGTTAACTATGAAACAACAACATTTAGAGACTCAAAATCATTTCTTTGTTAACAACGTAGATTCAAAGGTCGAATGAATATTGTGCTTTCCTTTATTTTGAACACCTATAATTTACTGAAAAGATATTGTAATAAAAGTAAATAAGATTGCATAGTTTTTTTTCTTCTACATTACCTTTACACCTATGCAATAGATTATAGGTCTCAAAATTAATGACTGCACTTTACTAGCATAGTATCCTGCTTAATAAAATAGAGTCTAAATTTTAAGGAAGGTTAGCAAACGGGATATTTAACTCGTATCTATAAAAAAGGAAATGTGCAAACTTTTGCATATCATTAGCATATTATGTCAAAAAAGCCATTTAATTTCCGCAGAAATTATTACGTTTTAAATTTTAAAAAAACTTCAGTTACTTCTGTTGCAAAAAACATCTATATTTTTTTGAATTATAGAGCACTTAAGAACAAGCTTACTAGGGTAAGTGCTCCAGTAGTCGGCTAGTCTCCAGTAGTCGGCCACAATGACATAAAACTCCTCATAAGTAGTAAATTTTTAATTCAAAATCAGATATGACGCATTCACACATTCATGTACCTATCCTCAAATATCAACCAGTGGCAGTTAAGTTTTGGGTACTTTTTTTGAATTAGTAATGAGTCATTTCATTTTGAATGGTGTGCCCGTCATCCAAGATTACGATTCTGCTTATTTTTCAGCTAAGATGATTCTGTGGCCGACTACTGGAGCATTCACTAGTGTTGACAACAGCTTGGATTTAAACATAATTTTTTTTTAAATTTCTGAAACAAGTAGGTGATTCACTATCAGAAAGGTTCATTCTAAAGTTTTACCTTGTTTTTGTTGTTGTATTAATAGCTGAAAGTTCTAGGTTAGCCAAGATCAACAAAAGATTTCTTTAAATGGCCGACTACTGGAGCACTTACCCTACTAATAAAGCCTTTATAACATAAATATTATATTATTTATGTGTGCTATTTTTAACTTCCCAAATCAATATACAAATGCAAAAAGTTTGTATTTCGCTCTTAGGCTATTTCAGTTATCAAGGATTGCTTTGAGTCCAGTATCTTTATAGTAAAAATTTAGAATTCGAATTGATTTTTCCCGTAAATATTTTATATTCCGTTCTTTTCAAGTATTTTACTCAGATTATAAAATAAATTACTCAAGTCAACGATTTGCTGTTAGAATGTTAAATACGCTTAAAATTATAAATGTACGTCAGTCACGAGCCCTATGCTAAACCAAGAAAAGAGCGCGAACCTATAGGTGTGTTTTTATCAATGGCCTTTTCTCACGAAAATATAACATATGATGGATAAGTCATGCCCCAGAAACATTGAATGAATAAATTTTCTCCGCTACTGGAAGTTACTATCAATTTATCTTATCGACTTATCCGGCAAAGGAGGCTTTATCGAGGTCATTCTTTCCCCTTTTCGAAGAGATCTCTTCTGTTGAGATTTGTGAGGATCTTTGCTTGCACGTACATTAAAGTTTAAGGGAAAATATTTGCAAAAATTTTATAAGCAATTTTTTTGAGTAATCGAGATCTACAAAAATAAGCTTTTGATTGCCCTTTATAGTCGCCATATTATCTCTCAAATAAATAGAATTAGTGTTGTTCAAATCAACAAAGAAGCTAATTACACTGCAAAAAATGAGTGTTGTTTTTACAGTCTAATACAGCCAATTTCGTAGTAATAAACTGTAAAAATTGTTAATTTTACTGTAATATTTAAATTTCACTAAATTTATTTCAATCAGTGTACTATATAATAAGGCTCGACCGATGGCATTTTTTGGCCGATGGGCCGATGCCGATTGTTGGCCGATTGTTCAAAGTTGGCCGATGGCCGATGGCCG
>JAXGGA010017353.1:0-24538 GCA_038373865.1 Uloborus plumipes | reverse complement strand
AAAAAAACCTGACTTGGTGGAAAAAGGGGCCCACGCTAGTCGGAGGGTTGCCTGGCAACGTAAATATACTTGGCTTCGGAAGAGAAATTCACTCTGTCAAATGGCAAGTGGGTCTTCAGGATGCAAGACTTGTCCTTGTTTTCAATCTTCTCCACCTCTGTCATCTCGAAAAATAAATTCGATCTGAAGTATTCCTCTGATGTAGTGGGCGGCTTCCCTCCTTGCAAAATCAATGTCACTATTTGTATGGTCCAGGTAGTTCCACATTTCGGATAAGTAGCGATGACTAAATCTCCTTCCTTAGGTTTATATCTGCAGGCAGCTCTGAATACATCAGCATCAAAGCTAGGTGGTAGCTTGAAACCGTCCACTTCAATACATTTGTAGGTTTTCATTCTCGAGAGTAAGACTTATCTGGGAAAAGAAATGGAAATTATATCGCAACTAAAGTCAAAACAGATAACTAATTAAAATCATTCAACTATTGAATGGATTTCCTTTACGTTGATACTAGCCGCTTACGGCGGTGTACTTTGGGAGTTTCGTTCCTTCTTGCCGCATACGGCGTTACATTAACTAATAAGTAGTACATTAATTTTCGACACGGCACGCCTCTATCTTGACCTACTTTAACGCTCCTTTGTTATTTTACTTCAGCTCGAAACAGTTTTTAATAACATGAGACTAGCCGCCAAGGCGGCCCTAACTCAACCAACTGTGGAAAAGAAGTAATGATGGATTTGCCTCTGTAATCATCTTGGCGGGAAAATGACCATTTCAGTTAACTCGGTGAGTTCGAAAACAAGTCATCTTCTTGATTTTAATGAAGGAGATCACTGGTTTTTGAAAGCATATGTTCAATTTAATCAAACCTTCTTATAGCAGACAGTAACTCAAACAGAGAGCAAGAAAGTAAGATCTCTCCATGTGCAATGTACCGACAACCCAATTATGCCATCCAAAGGCTGCAGTTTCATCCTTGTTATGGACACATCAGTTTAGAATAGATAATAAGCGAGTCAAAAGCAGATGTCGTTCCAATGAAGCTGAAAGTTGCGAGCAGAATTACGCTACCCAATCAGGTAATTCTACATAACTCATTTCAGTTTGGAGAAAATATACTAAATTTTAAACGGGGGGGGGGGGGGTGCGCTATTCTGTAGTGCTAAGCGGAGCAGTGGTATCTGCAGACGATCTCAACCTGTTAAAAGTTTTGAGTCTCCATGTATTTGATTCAGGAATTGTTTTTTCAGATTTTTCAAAAAATTATTTCCCGTTCTCAAATGACCATAAAACATTGCATTTAGACAACGTACATTACAAAGAACCAGCTGGTGACCACAACTCAATTGTGTAAAAAAGTGCAGATACGACTTTTGAGCTTAGCACGGCAGTATAGTAATTACTGACAAAAATAGGAAAAAAAGCCTGGCTTTATTCTTTACTATTTTTCAAATACAGCGTAAAACTCATTTTTGCGTACTTATGGTCACCAGGCTCATTCGTATTGAGGGATTCTATTTGCTTCATCTAAAGTAAAAATGAACTTCATTTTCAGAAGAGGTATCGTTCCCCTTGCAGAATCCGGCTTGAAGGGGCCATAAAAATTTCAAATCCAGTGGTTTGAGCCTATGGATTATTTAAAGTGGTAGGAATAACAGCGATTCGTAAAATATTCGTAAGTTTTCACTGAAATTTGACTGGAGTAATAATCCAAATGAATAAAACTGCATCTGTTTTTTTTTTTTTTTTTTTCTTTTTTGGCTTAGTATTGCTGGCAATCAAAAAATAAACCTCGTTCATCCATCCAATCTTAGAACATTTGTAAACTGTCCGATTGGACTTTCATGTTAACGCTAAGAAGGAGACAGTCCCAAGCTCGGAAATATAAATTTAGGAGGAAAGAACTGTTGCAGAACAAAGTTGTGGTATAATTGCACATCATCAATGATTTTTGAAATTGTATGCAGCACGTTAATTTGCAATTTAATCACGAAAACATAAAACCGTACATTAACATCTTTAGTGCTAATAACATTTAAGAGCCATTATTTTGAAATTCAGACAAACGAGGGAAATTTTGGCAGTGACATTTTTTGATTTTCCTCATATTTTAAATATGTAAAAATAAGTCGTAAGAAGAGAACATTCTGAAATTTTGAGCCTTCCAAAAAATTTTTTCTCTCGGTTAGAATGACCAAACTTAGAGATTCTGCAGTGCTTTTTTAGCAAAATGACTAAAAGACGCATTTCAGTGCGCTATAATTCTTTACAGAAGCACCACCCTACGGTTATGTTTATATTTATTGATGGTACTATTTCTAGTGATGATGACTCAATAGTTAGTTTGGTTAGGGATTGTAGTTTTCTTCAGTTAAACGGCCTTAAATTATGGTTTTTAATCCGTTTTAGTGCGATTTTAACATGCATTATTTCAGCCAAAATGCAACACCATGAAATAAATTTAAAATATACTGAAAATTTATACTAAGAAGAAAATATGTAACACAATATTTGAAAGAAATTAAATTTTTTTAAAGAGAGAAAAACGCTAAAATTTGCAAAACTTGGTTTTTTGATTGCATTTAACTCAAATTCATCAACACTAGGAAAAAATAATTTTTATACATTATAATACCAGCATATGTGTATTGTAAAGAACTATAGCGCATACTGAAAGGCTTTAGTCATTTTGCTGAAAAAGCGATGCACAACCTCAAAGTTTGGGAATTTTTACCGAGAGAGAAAATTGTTTTAAAAGGCTCAAAATTTCAGAATATGTTTAATTCTCATGACCTACTGTCAACATATTAAAAATTAAAGAAACTCAAAAAATGTCACTGCCACACCTTGTCTGAATTTCAAAATAATGGCTCTTAAACATCTTGTATGTTGTTTGTCTTGTTGCACTGCACCGAATTGTATCATAAGATTAAGCAGAATTATCCACAAAGACAAGACATATGATGTAGGCGGATCGTACAGGAGGGCAAAGGGGGCGACTGCCCCCTCACTTCCAAAAGTAAAGGGGCCTTGCACCATCACTTTTCACGGTTAATCGAGTGAAAATGATGTTTTACTAAATGGATTGATTTATTTCACCAAAGTAAAAGTTGAAAATTCTAACGTTTGCAAGTAATTTCATAAGAATGGAACTTTGAATCGTAAGAGAAAGGGTATGTTAGCCAGCCTGGTTGATTTTTGAGGTTATATTCCGCATTTTTTAAAGGTCATTTAATTAGCAATGTTAAAATACAATTAATATAGCCAAATTTTACCAAAAAAAAAAAAAACTTTAGATTTGCTGCCTTCTACCCCCAATCTCACCCCACATTTCTCTTGACCCCAAACTTTTTTTCGCACATTAGCCACCTATGTATGATGCTATTAGACTTGGTTCCAAAAAAAAAAACAATCGAAAATATTATCAGATACCCAGATAAAATAAAACAAGTATTTTGTGTTGTCTTAATTTATTTACAAAGAGTTCAAGCTCCCCTGAAAATGGTTGGGTAGTATCGTACCATACACACGACCGAGAGCATTATGGGAACACTGAAACACAAGTGCACAGAAGCAGTCTCATTGCAACGGATTAAAAATGATTCTTTGAGAAATTTACTGGGATTTCATCAGAAAATTATTGTTGAACTTAACATTTGGACTTGACAAGGATATGTGTAATAATTGTCTGTAAAGTTGCAATAAATTTCTTAAAGAATCTTTTATGAAACTATGACTGACTATAAAAGTTGTCGGTGAGTACTGCGTTGGAAAAATACTACAAATGAATATATATAAAAAAAAAACGAACAGAAAAAATAGAACAAATCGCTTTTCTTCAAGTTTTATTTGAAGTGATTTTTCATATCAAAAGATTGAAATTTAGAGGGTGACACTTACAAAATTAAAACCTTGTTTTGAAATTCAGATTTGCACCTCTAACTCGACTCTAGTCTACAGTACGAAAAAATGGCCAATTTCATAAAATAGATAGATAAATAAATATTGAAATGTTAATGTTTATTTTTGTCTGTAGTTTTGTTAATGATTTAAGAGCTAAACTCAATTCAATTAAAAAATTTTAAACCTGTGACAATGTAAGCAGGAAAATAAGTGACCAATGAGATATAACAGCCCCACCCACTCCAAAGATAAAACTCAAAGTAAATACTTTCACTTTTGTCTTATGAAGAGTTACTTGTTGGCTTGTTGAAAAGACATGTATTTTTATAAAAACCTGCTTGTAACTTAAAAAAAAAAAAAAAAAAAAAACTATTCAACATAGAATACATATAGAAAAAAAAAAGCTTACTTACATTGTAAAGCTAAAAGTATAAGTTTAAAACCTTCCTGATGCGAAAGGATGATCAAAAAATGCCCACTCTCCACTGCCAATAGCACGAAGGACATAGCCAAGGACAGCTGACATCACACTGCACATGTATCTACGTCACATTGTGATACGAAAAGTTATCATCACTATACGCGTTTGAAGAACGAACCAGAGCTGGTTTTGAATGTGATGCCTCTCATTATGAAACAATCGGAGGAGACAATCAATAAATTCAAACACATACTCTGCAAAAAATAAATTGTTGTTTTTACAGTTTTATACTGAAAGCAAAGGCTTCAGTTTAAAACTGTAAAAGCGCAGTATTTATATTTTCTTACTGTAAAACTAGCAATTTTAGTTTTTTCTGCAAAATTAGCAATTTTAACAAATTATTACCATAAAATTAGCTGCGTTATGCTGTAAAAACAACATTCATTTTTTACAGTGTGAAGTGACCACACGTCCTGCTTTGAACGGGATGGTCCACTTTTCAAAAAGGCTGTCCCCGAACACAGCTTCGGGGCGCCGAAATGTCCTACTTTCTGACAGAGAGTAATTGGGAAGAGAAAATAAACCGACTGTTAGGATATTTTTCCTAAAAATAAGAGATTCGGTAGCTAAGAATAATTTGAATCCAAGAACTTTCTGGAATCACCATTATTACTGAATGTATTTTACATTTGTCTGCCCCTGTTGCACTCCTAAAACGGGGTTTTTTTTCCATTGGGCCGTTCCACGGAAAACGGTAATTTTGTCCCCCCACGTGACGCTTCGTATATTTCGTTAAAAATAATATTACAAAAAAGTGGAGAACGAAATTTTGTTGCTTAGGAAATCACACACCCGTCTGTATGATTCCTTAAGAAAAAACTTACGCGATTACCTACTACAGTATACACTCTCGATTATCTGCGGAATTGAGGGTGGCACGGGTATCGCGGTTTACGAAAATCGCGGATAATCAAAAAAAAAAAAAAAGCATAAAATAAGGTGTAAGGAAGACAAAAACAATTTTCTCTTAAAAACAATTGCTTTACACTTAAAATATGACATGTACAAACAGTGACGATAGGTACAGCCAGGGACGTCATTTCGAAATTTTCCGGGGGGGGGGGGTGGTGCATACACAATGTAAAAATTACCAAAAAGTGGCAAAAACCACGCCCACTTATATGCCAATACATTGATTTCCCAAAATCAGGGGAAGGGCAATTGACCCCCCCCCCCCGCCCCTCCCTAAATGACGGGCCTGGGTACAACATAAAAAATTATTTGTATTTGAGGTTCTCAAGCATATAAAATCTACAAAGAAGGGGTACTTACGATATTGCTCTAGTAAAATAATTTATTGGATGAAGTACACTGCACTCTATAGGGTAAGAAATGTCACGAAAAAACGAAATTCAAATTCGTGCTTTTTCGAAAAAAAATCAGTTAATTGTGTTGTTTCGTTCCCGAGACCGTCGCGGATCATCGAGAGTTTACTGTACTTTTTAATAAAATAATGAACCGTCACGTGCGGGCCAAATTGCTACTTTTTCTATGAATAACCCAATGCATAATTCTTTTAACGGTCTCAATTATTACTTCTCAACAAATGAGATGTGTTTTATTTATATTGGAACCTTAGCAATCAAAATCTACAATTTGTTTTGTCATTGCTAACTTAATAGAGCAAAAATTAACTCATTCATAAAGCCTGTCACAAGAGATTGACTTTCAATGTCCCGCACGGGACACGTACAAATAAATTAAATTTTAATCAACAAAAATATTCGATAAAAATATAACTGAGTCAGGAATATCTCTGCCTCAAATGCAAACATTAAAAAATGTTTACTCCTATTTAGTTGAAATATTAGGATCTGTAGCAAAATGTAGGTGTATTATCGAGTCTAATTTAACCCTTAAGTGACGGTTGGAATGGCCCTCTTATGAATAAAAAAGCATTAGGAGTACCAAGGTAATTGCAACTTTCTAAGAAATTTATTTTTATTTGCAATAAATACTAAATTCTTCAGCAAAATTGTACTTAGACCACATGAGCTCTTAGTTTTAAGTTTCTGTGTTATTAAATACAAATTATACATGTTACAGGTTTTTAATTTATTATTATTTTTTTAACTTAAAAAAATGTGCCTCCCGTTTTGAGGAGAGAAATATCTGCTCACAGAATGAAATATGTATGCAATAAACACGCGCGGAAAACCAGTTAACAACAGTTGACCAAGAAAGGAATTTTTGCAGAAGGTTGACAGTTGACATACAAGGTATAAAACAAAGCGCAAGACAACAAGGGATGGAAACCAATGGCGGATCTAGAAATGTTTCAAAGGAGAAGCGATTGATTTTGTTACGTATCCTTTACCACGCATCTTGTTTTTCAAATGTTGACCTCATATGTTTTGGACTTCAAGTTGCGAACGATGTCTTGGGGAAAGCCCTAAACCTCCCTTCTGCTAACATTAAGGCCCCTATATAGATGAGCCGACGCATCAAGATTAAGTTTCACCACTTTGGATCCAGCACGTGTTATGTCTTTTCATCCGGTTGATGGTTGTCTTTTCTGGCAAGTATCGCGTTTTGGTCATTTTCACTATGAGCAATGATTAGCGCCACATGGATTAGGCAAAGCTTGGCAATGTCCGAAACTTTACTCTGGTAACCCTTGCTCTGCAACAATGAAAATTTGAAAGTGAAAGTTAATGAATGGATCCAAAGTGGTCGAACTCAAGCTTGATGCGTCGGCCTGTCTATATAGCGGCTCTAGCTAGCATCAAAGATAGTCTAAAATGCCTTTTTTTGAACTTCAATATTAAAAATGTTCCAGTTTCGAATCAATCAAGGCAGGGCCCAATTAACCTCTAAAGTTAGGGGAAGCTCAGTCTCTTGGTAGAGGCCCTCTACTTTTCGTTTAAAGAAAATTTTCGGAAAACTCTGCACGTTGAAACAAAATTCACTAAGATTATTCCTAAAGTGGCTCAGCAAAATTCAGATTAAAGTTTAGTCCATACGCTTGCACTATAATTCTCAGCAAATAAGGGTGGTTTGTCATTGAATAAGATTTATCATTTTGCAAAATTAGCATAAAAATCCATAGTAACACAGTTGTGCCATAACTTTGTTGAACAAATTACCTTTAAAACCGAATTAAAATGCGGGAATTGAGGTTTTTAAGCAGTTTTCCTATCATTTTTGGGCTATTTGAAATTTTTGAGGGGAAGCTCAAGCTTCCCGAGCTTTTTGGGTATTCTGGCCCTGCCTCAAAGGACTTGTATCTGTCCCTGCTAGAAACAAGATAGTAATATTTTCAGTTTTCCTTTTAATTACGGAAGGGAGTTGGGTGACTGTGGCTGTGACCCCTCTTTAAAATGGGCCCCATAATCGGATAACTTTTTATAATGTTGTCCAAACATTTAAAATTTTCTAAATTATTTGCAACATTTTCTTGTCTTCCCATCAATTCTGAAACTAAGCATTTTAATTTTTCCCAAAAGTTTGCTACTTGTTAAAATAAAGTGACCTAATTAATGTCATCTAACAGAATGAAAAATAAACAAATCAAAGTTGCAATCAAGTTCAAATAAACTACAAAATAGATGAAGTATTTTTGAGTTCTGAGCAGGGCACAGCGCGGAGGGGGTGGGGGTGCGAAGTAACCTCCCAGAGGTTTAGGATTTTTTTTTCTTATTCATGAAGGTTCAACTACCAAAAAACTAAAATGCACGAAAAGCTATTTCATGCTTAGACTTGATATTGTCTTGATCGTTGGCATTTTTCGGCCAATGCCGATTGCTCAAAAACGGCCGATAGCCGATTATTTTTCGCTTCGAATAGCCGGTGGCGGATGAAAAAATTCAACAAATTGTAGCTGTAATGTATGTTTCAAATATTTTTTAAGGAACAATAATGCATTTAGTACACTGTAGACTTATGACAAGTAATATTTTTTAAAAAATCATGTGAATACTTGATATTAGGGTTTGACCGATGGCATTTTTTGGCCGATGAACAGATGCCGATTGTTTATAAGAACGGCAGATTGCCGTTTTTCTTTCTTTCCTTTTTTTTGGCCGATTGAAAAACTTAACAAATGGTAACTGAAATATGTGTTTCAAGCATTTTTTGGACCAAAAATGTGTTCAATACTTTCTAAAAAGAAACCTATGACAAGTCGTATTTTTAAAAAATACATGTGCAGGCTTGATATTAGATCTCGAAAGACCGCATTTGTTGACCAATAGGCCAATACCGATTGTTAGCCAATTATTCAAAGACAGCCGGTGGCCGATTATTTTTCGTTTGAAATGCCGATGCCGATGGAAAAACTTAACAAATGGTAACTGAAATATGTGTGTTTCAAATATTTTTAATTTACAAAATGTATTCAGCACATTGTAGAAACCTTCGACAAGCCATATTTAAAAAAAAAAAAAAAAAAAACATGAAATATAATACCAATATAGGGGCATCCGACATATTTACATTTCAAGTTTTTAAATGAAAATATCACATTGAAAATGGAAAGAAGTGGAGAGAAATATATGGATGGTCGAAATATGTTTCTAATTGAGGAAAAAATAAAAGAGAGTTGCAGAAGGGTGTGTATAAAGGGTTGTACTTTAAAGCCAAACTAGTATTTAGATGAATTGCATTTCAAAAAATAAAAGAATAAGAATGGAAACTGAAAATATTGCTATCGAAAAATAGAACTGTCAAATGTTTAGGGAAAAGAAAAACTTAAGGAGGTTTCCCGGAACAACATTTTTACTAAAAAAAAAGAACTTTTGAAATAAAAAGTGGGGAAGAGAAGCTGTCCCTGATGTTAATCATTTGATTTTAAACGCAGCAACAGTTGTCTAAAATGCATGTTTATGAATTCAATTTTGAGGGTAAGCTTTTAAGCCCCATCAGGCAGAGGTTCCTGTTTAAAACTAAAATGCAAAGTAATAAACTAAAATTAGCAATTTTAGTTTATTACTGTGCATTTTACAGTTTTAAGCTAAAAACTCGGCTAATAGTATTATACTGTAAAAACAACAGCTTACCAAGGGCGTATTTAAGGGGGGGCATCGAGAAAGATTTTTTCAAAAGTAGGTGTTCGGTTCGCGTGTTTGCTCAAAAAAAAAAAAAATGCTTTAGAAAAAAGCCCACTCTCTATTAACATTATTTTCAAAGGTATTTTTAAGGGAGGGCACCAGAGTGTCTTTCCCTCCTATACCCCCCCCCCCGAAAAAAAATCGGATTTTTTTTTTTAATCTCCATATATTATTTCTCTAAGCCGAATCCTATACCCGGTCGAAACTCGCTCATTTCTTTATCGAATTGCAAGAAAATTTATGATTTTGAAGCTTATCCCGCGGGCTTATTGACGAAAATTAGACCCACCCTCTAAAAAAATGTCGGTTCGTTTTTTATTCGAACTTCAATTTTTGGGCACAAAATTGACTCTATCTAGCGAAATAATTGTCGTATCGTCTCCATTTTTATTTCATTCGAAAGATTAAAAAAAATGCGTTCTTTAGAACGTTTCTCCGCTAGCGCCGCGTAACGAGAATCTCGAAAATCCACGTTTAAGCGACTTATAAGCGATTGAAGTTTGAAAAAGTTAAATTTTTTGCTCAACTGTCAAAATCGTTACATTGTTGTTCAAATCAATTTTAAATGCGACATTTCAAGCCAAGGCTTAGCTCGGTAAACCTTAATTGTAACTTTTATTGTTTCAAAATACTATGGTAGTTTTGCGATAACGTTAGTATTTAGTTTAGTAGTAGCCTTGGGTATTTGATTTTAATATAGGGTATCACTTTTGTAGTAGTTGTAAAAGTGAACGTGTATTTGATCTCTTTGAAAAGTTGTCAGAACGACGGCAGTAGATGGCGATGTTGTGCAAATGAAGCCAATAAAAATTGTCGTATTAAATTTTAAGTTTAGAGTTTTTTTTTTTTTTTTTGCGGAATTCCGCACGGGTCACCTAGTAAAGGTAGTTATTATTATTCGGTTTAAGTTTACTCTTAAATTATTTGCATACTTTTAGCTTGAAATACATAAATAAATAAATTATTACTGCTAGATGGTACCAGGCAGTGGTACAACCCAAGAGGGTCAGGGAGCCCTTGCTCTTTACTCAAGAGAAAAAAGAACGTGTCTTGGGAAAATGAAGATATTTCAATTAGAAAACGCGTAGAAAAAATCCTAATCATTCTGAATAGAAATCTTTAAATGAAAAATATTCAACACATGTAGATTATTAGTCAGCAAATTACGTTTCTCTCTTTCTTCTCATTCCCCCTTTTTTCTAGTCAGTCAGGAAATAAGAGTCCTTAAAATAAATGCTACACACAATAAATTTAAAATCAAGTGTAATCATTCCTTTTTTTTCGACCGGGGACTAATATATACCAATAGGCTAATAAGGTTCAACCTAGGGGCCCCACTCCGGGGGCCCCAAATTTGTTTCATAAATATTTTAAAAGTCGATGACCGTTTCTGAAAGAAAATGACGACTCATTCAAAAGAACATCTGAAAATTCAGACAATTTAAGTCTCTCGTGTCATAATATTTGTCAAACTGCTAGAGGGGTGTCTTGCACATTTCCGAACATGGAGACACTTTTGAAAATATTTTTGACAATACCTATGTCAAATGTATCATGTGAATGATCGTTTTCTGTTTTAAAAAGAGTAAACAATTATTTACGTAGTAAAATGGGAGAAGAGATTCTTAACTTAGCCATACTGTATATTGAACAGGAACTATTCAACCGCGTCGACACGGAAAACATAATTAATGATTTTGCTGCAATTAAATCTAGACGAAAATTTATATGAGGTATGGAAATAAAAAATATTGGTAAATTATATTTTTTTTTTCTCGGGGGGAGGGGGGATTTTTTTCTCCCCCCTTTTTTAGAAAGGGGTGGAGGGGGCCCCCAAAAACTTTTACCGCTTGGGGCCCCCACTTCACTTGATCCGCCTCTGCTCTTTACCAGTGGTGAAATTAAAGAATAGAGTGCCTCTCAGTGGCGGGTTTAGGGTACGAAGTCGAGGCCCGTATATCCGCCAAGCATGAATTTAAAGAAGGCTCATGACCCCCTTAAAGAGTCCAAAGAGATCTTAAAATTTCGCTTTTACAACGTGTAATTTAATTGCAGTTTCAAGACTTCAATATCCAAAAATTTTCGGAAGAGAGTTCTTTTCCTGCTTCTCCTTCAATACCTTGGTCAAACATTGCCTCAAATGGCATTTTAGAGATTTAAAATTCAAACAGTTAACGGTAGTTGATATCCCCCTTACTTTTCTATAATCTTTAGCTCTAAAATGCGTTTTTAGAAAAGAGAGAGCTCCCGAATTACAGTCTCTATGCCCAAAAACTTCCGGAAGAGTTCCTAAATCCTTTTATTATCCTAAATGTTGTCAGACAAAGCCTAAAAGCAGTTGTTCCCATCAAGAATCATGGCGTAAGCGGCGCTATTGAATTATTTTTAAGGGGCGTTTTTAAAAGTTCTTGTTTTCTTTTTCTTTCACGTGTGGCTCTCGTTTTTAGAGGGATCTTCGTGGAATTCTTGGATGATAAGCTTTTGCTCTTGGGGGTAATGCGCAGCTCTGCTAAAAGTAAAATTTTGAACCTTGAGTTTCAAACAATAGAGCTTAAAATTGCATTCTTGAAACTTCAATGCCGCAAAATTGCGGGGCACAGCGACCGAATCCTGCCTCTTCTCTTGACGGTATTAAAGATAACCTAAATAAAAATGTTTTTTAAAACATTAATTTCGAAACATTTCGGGAGAGAGTCCTTGCTAACGTTACTACCAAAGATGGTCTAAAGTAAAGATGGTTTGAGGTTTCAATTTTGAAAATTTTCGGAGGGAGATCCCTAACCACTTTTTGTCTCTTAACGTCTCCAAAGAGAACGCGAAATTGCCCATCCATACATCGAAAATCTTTCAGGGGAGGGTCTTTGAACTTTTACTTCCCAAAGATAACTTAAATGAGACTTCAGTTCAAAAAAGAAAAAAAAAACTCATCTTTTCTTTTTCATGAAGAAATATATCCTGAGTTGTGCTTCAGTGTTAAAATATTTCAGGAGAGATGCCCCGAGTCTTCTCAATTCCTTTAACGTCACTAAATATCGCCTGAAATTGCGTGTTTAGAATTCAAGTTTCAATAAGTTTCCCAGAGGAGTCTTGATCCTCCAACGTCATCAAAGGTAGCATAATAATTTCAATTTTGAAAAAAGTTTTGGAGTGAATCTAAAACCTCGTAATTTTCTATCTTTTACAAAAATCACAATATTTTAATTCAATTTGAAAATTTCTACCTGTCTTACAGTAATAGCGAAAAAAAAAAAAAAAAAAGAAAGGGGGGGGGGCTAAGCTTGATTATATGGGCCCCCTCCGAAATAAAAACCTATATACGCCACTGCAGCTTACTTTTTGCAGTTAACACGCTAATATATGCGGTGATTATTTCAATGAAAGGGCATAGAATTCTTACACTCTTCATCGAAGCAATCGTTTGATAAGTGCCTGTGTGCTGCGAACATTTCGGTAAAAGTCCGAAATGCGGCTAATTCCGAAATCTTTTAAGGCGATACTTCGTCATTTAGATGTTTCCAGAGGCCAATGGTCCGATATTTTCTTCAAGTAAGCAACGGCCACCGATCTACCGATGCTGATAGGTACTTTTTACTTCCTTTTACGTAGTAAAGGAAGTATTGTGATCACGAAAAAAATTTCACTCAAATTTCGGTCTAAATTTTGACTTTGCTCACCCCCGAATGAATGTCGCGTAGTTTTTTCGACCTATCAGCACGTGTATATGTACCTAACAACATACAAACAGCCGAAAAATCAATTTCGACCACCCCCGAGTAAATTACGACGAGTTTTCTCGTGGCGTCTGTGTATACGTACGTGCGGATGTATGTCGCATAACTCAAAAACTATATGCCGTAGAAACTTCTAGCTTGGTATGTAGGCTCTGAGGGGGGTCTAGTTGTGCACCTCCCCTTGTGATTGCATTCGAATGTTCCCAAGGGGGTCTTTTACACTTTTTTTGGGGTAAATCAATGTTAATTTCAATACAGACTCAGGTGATATGAATTAGCGCGACCACTTGGCGATATGTCGCCAAGCTTTTGGTCGCCAAGTGTTTGACGCCAACTTGGCGACATACCACCAAGTTGGCGACACATTTGGCGAAAAGATTATTTTTTGAATTTGGGTTCAACTTGGCGCTATTGGCGATATTTTGCGAAAAATTCACTGAATGACATTAAAATCAGCAATATTTAGAAAATTAACCATTGTAAAATATTTTTTGCATTGTTTTGTGGCAGATTAGGGGAGTAAATATTTGAATTGTTACCTTGCTCACTCCAAGCACTTTTTTTAACACTTAAGGCAACTACTAAGAAATTTACAAGTAAAAGGAAGTAGTGTGGGGTGCATACCAGATTTTTTCAACCATCGGTGCCGATGCATCGGTCGAGCTTTCATTGATATCTTAGAAATAGACTAAAAAAGGAGATGTAGATACGTATGCACGTAAGGATTCTATGACCATTATTTCCTCTTGCACACTTTATGTATTTTATCTAATATCAAAATCCCAAAGCATAATGCGCTGGAAACTAGAGGCTATTTCACGAAACAAACAATTGTGCTTCAGAAAAATTCCAGATATTTTTTTAGCGGGAGAGGTCCCTGTAAGCTCCCATTAATTTTGCTTTATCAGCCCATTTTGTCTCATGATTCGACGATTTTGGACACAATACTGCATTTTTTTTTCTTCTTTAAATACATAAGGTCTCTTCTAATTTGATGTATGTATGTGCACAGGTTAGTATTTTATTACTCAGCCACATTTGAAGCTTTTTTCGGTAAACTGAGAATTTCTTTCCTCCTGGATTAATCTCAAAAGATGTAAGTTTGGGGATTTTAGAATGATTTCAAATGAATTGGAAGTAGCGTGGCGTATCTTTTAGGAGAAAATTCCTTTATTGTTTTTCATAATGTTATGAGAGCGGGGCATGCGTGCATAATGAATGAAAAATGAAAAGATTTCCCTCTGAAAAAAGCAGCCGGACGCTTTTTCGAGAAGTAGGAATATATGCGATTGATTAGGGCATTAAAGCCCACAAAAATTCACTTAAAATAACGTGTTTATCAAAACTTGTAAGCAATAATCCTATTACAGATTGCACTGTAGTTATTTTTCCGAATTTAAAGATGCCGAGCTTGAAAAAACTATTTAAGGCAACAAAATTCAACATATATTCGGATACACTTATATTCTGCAAATAATAGAATATGCGTATATGATAGCTTCAACTTAAATTACTTACATAGCAGACAAATTTCTTAGCATAAATCATAAGAGAAGATAATATGGTATTAAAGAGGTATTGCGTTGAAATAATTTAAACTTTTCAATACATGATGGGACTTTTTACCCTATTCAGAGAAAAAATACAAAATCTACTTCTTTCTTTTTTTCTAAAGAGTTTGAGGCACCATCTATAAACGACGTCGTGAAATGACTGGATTGACTTTGTTTACAAACATTATGGGTTAGAAGAAGTCGAAGTTGTATCAAACTCGAATAATTTTAGAAGTTTAGTTTAGGCATGTTTGTTATTTATTATGATTTAAAAATATTTTTCAAATTGAATATGGAGGAATAAAAGGTTATTCGTTACAATTTACTTTCCTTAAATAAAACTAACAGTTGCGGACAAAAAAGAAATTTATAGCATCGCTACCTCACTGTAACTGCAATGTTTAAAAATCAAAACAAAATGTCAGCTACTTTCAGAGCTGTACAAGAAGGAGCAATGTCTTTTGCCGAACGTGCTATGCGCTCTGTTGTCAGTTAGTATAAACAAATTATTGTTACCGCTTAATGTTATTGTTTCATAATGTTCACAAAGGCCTGTCATTGAGAGCAATGTATTCGTTCATGTTGAACTATTCTCAGATTCATGATTGGTGCTAAGCGCCGCCGAAAACCAAAGAGGGCTCCTTGTCAGTTTGGTCTCCGTGTCCCTCAATTCTACAGAACTTACAAAATTAAAATTATCTGATTGCGAGGCACCCCCCACCCCAGGGCCTCGTCCCTTGTTTCCGGCCTCTTGTCGGCCCTGTTGGCTTTCTTACTTTACTAAAAAAAATAATAATCCTCTTTTAATTCTTCAACCCAATTGCTTAAATCTAGAACTTGGATTTGCACTTCTCCCTTCTGTTATGTTTTTATTTTTAAAATCTTGAAGCGCAGAAATATATTTCTTTTTCCATTCATGTGTGAGAGAAAAAGTGTTTGCTTGTAACAGAAACATTTAGTTTTAAAAGCTTTGAAGTTGCAATTAATAGCTTCTTTTTTTTCTAAGTGTGATAATTTTTCCTGAAACTTTTAGTCTTAGTCAATAAATGTGTAGCAGCATATATTTCTTCGATAAATTAAGAGATATTCAAGGAATGAGATTGCATCCAAATCTCTGAGGAAGATTTTATACTGTAAGTTACATGATCATTCTGGCTTGGCGCATGTTGCATAGAAATAGTGGAATTTACTTGCTAAGTGAAATTAGTTAAAACGATTTTTATACGAAATGCCTAGATAGTGGCATTATATACTGGCAATAGCTCAGCTTTCAAACCTCAAACAAATACGTTGTGTAAAAGTAAATTTTAAAGGTTAAATTCTATTTTGTACTCATTTCATGGTTTCATATCCTTTATGATGAATATTTTGCATTTTTTTTTCATTTATGTAACTGATTTTATCAATAACATAAAGTGTTGTAAATTTTTACAGCACTTTACATTTATGTTTATATTTGTATATTTTAACGCTCTGTTCAAGTACCGAAATAAAAAGATTTGAAAATAATAATAATAGTAAAAGTTTTACTCAATTATTTCCATAAATTTTCTCTAGTTTTGCACAGAAAATGCATAGGTAGTATTACACCGCTTAAAGTTTCTTTTGCTTTCTAATTGCAGTTGGAAACATTCCATATGATGTTACAGAAGAGCAAATGAAAGAAATAATTTCTGAAGTAGGAGAAATTATTGTCTTCAAGTAAGCTTTTTTAATTATGAATCTTTTTTCACCCCATTGTATTAATTTGAGTATTTATGAGGTTTCCAGTGCCTGAGAAAGCATCAAACTATATTTTTTTCTTATTTCTCCATTTATTGTATTCTTAAAAAAGAAATACAAACTTATACATTAGACCAAAACACTGAACTCCTGAAAAACTTTACGCTTCAGATTTCCAACTTATTTGGAGCCAATTTACAGATTCTATATGAAAAGCCAAAGGTATAAAACAAACCATTCTCATACAGAAATATAAAAGTTGTATATTTTGATTCTTGAATTTATTTATTACACTTTAGTGTAATAAATAAATTTGGCCCTTAACAAATTCATTTATTTTGAAAAAGTAGAACATTAAAACTTACATTGTATTATATTTAAAGGTTCTATGTGAAATTTAACTAGCTTTTTGCAGCAAGCATTTGCAAAAAAAAAAAAAAAGAAAGGTCTTTTTCTTGGAAATAACTTCAAACATATTTTGATCCAGAAGTATCTTCCTGTTTTATGGAAAAATTTTCAGCCCAATAAATTGTATTCATTGAAAGCGTGAGAGGTCATTTTTCCATGTGCTCTTATGAACTCAAAGGATTTTCACTCATATTTTGCATACCTGTATTAAATTTCACCAATGAAAACATCTAAAGAAATATTTCATTTTTAAAGGTGGCAATCTTTTGTGGAACAAAGATTTTTGTAAAAAATTATTTTTTTCTCTGTTTTTAAAAATCTTATTCTAGTTTTAGTGAAGGGTCAAATTTTTCAACCATTTTTTTTTCCTCTAAAAGTAACTCTATAGAGATGGGCAATGTTGTTCATTTTAATGATTCATTCATCACAGCATTGTTCATTGTTTTGACCCATTCATTAAACTCATTCATTGGAACGACTTTGTTCACTTTAAAAAGTTTCAGATTATCTCTGGGTTACTCACGTCATTAAATATGTTTCATTGTATTAGTAATACTCATTTAACGAAACCCTGCTAAAATTACTTTATCGCAAGAAAGTATGCCGATAAAAATGTTATTTAAAAAATTTCCTTTAAGTTTGAATCCATTATGGCACAAAAATAAATGCTCAAATTTTATTTGATTAAAAAATCTATACACAATTAAAATTTTCCTGACCTGAAAAAAAAATTGCCAAAGCATTTCGTTTCACACCTCCAGGGTCCCCCGTACCTACCACAGCTTCGTGGTTTAACCGGGATAGGGCCCTGAAGGGCGCTCTGTTCTTAATTTTGAACCAGAACCTAGGGTCGAGCAAACCCTAGGCCCAGCACCCCCAGAGGTATCGTCAGGGACGTGCCAACGTTTTCGAGAGTGGGGGGGCAAACGAAAAAATATCAGCCATTGGAGCACAAACTTTTTTTATTCCATATTTCTTAATTTTTTAGGGAAAAATAAAATACAGATATACCGTATTTTTCGCCGTATAAGACGCACCGGCATATAAGACGCACCCAATTTTAAAGGAGGCAAATCTAGAAAAAAGGGGGCTTTTGCATTTGCCGTTTTAGACGCACTCACTCCCCCCCCCCCCCCCCCGATTTTGGGGAGAAAAAGTGTGTCTTATACGGCGAAAAATACGGTATTTATACGCCAAATACGCTTTTTCTTTCGGCGGTTGTGCAGATAAATTCCTTGCAAATGGAATCTAGATCCAATTTGACAGTACGAGATTCGTGTATGTTCAACAAAAGGAGGTGGGTCAAACGTTTTTGCGACATATTGGATCGTATATACGTTTTTACTCCCCGAAGTGAACTAAATGACCTTTCGACCGATGCTACTGAAGCTGGAACGGTGCGAATAAGTTCAACTAATTTAAAAACTTCACTCAGTAGCTGTCTAACGGTACTTGATTCTGCTACCATTTTTTCGCAAATATCAAAGGAAGATAATTTTCCCTTGGTTACAGCGGGTAGCAAAATTAATTGGGCCTCTAACTTTTCGATATCGAAGTCACTTGCATGGACATCCAATTTTTCTTGTAAGGGACTTCTTGCTGCACTTGTCAGCACTTCTTCTAGCTGAACAATATTCATCATTCCGGTTTGGTGGAACCGCTTTTTAATTTCTTCAATTACTATGTCCATTACTTCGAAAAAGCATTGTCGGAGTTTAACAGTTTCTGTTAAATTCTCAGCAATTAAATTGTCAGACACGTTGGAGTGCTCTAAGCGACATGGAGCCTTTCTGTCTCGCGAATTCTGTGTGGTAGCTCCAAACCTAACAGTTCCACTGTTTCCTTAGTTTCTGTCCAGAGACAATCAAAATTTTCTTCTGTTCGCATATTCAAAAGCGTGTCTGACAGAAGTTGGGCACATGTAATTGCCTTAGTAACAGTATAGCCAGGTTTTTGCAGAAATTTAGCAAACTGCTTACAAGGAGCAAAAATTCTACTGGCTACTTCTAACGCGAACAGAGTCTTTGCTTTTCTCAGCTGTCTTTTATATCCCCTTAGAGCTGCTCTTCTTTCGTCTGAAACTGCATTTATTTCGTCTAAAATTGCTGCTACTGTCTGCATGCACCCTCTCGTAGTTAGCAACAAAACGGTTTAACGCAGTGAGGCGAATGCACCATCTTGTTGGGCAAAGGGGTATGAAGTTTGACACTTATTTTTCTTCACTGTCCTGGTCACATGGAGGGAGAACAATGTTTAAATATGTTTGCTTTCTTTTAGCTGAGCAGATAGTATGATGTTCGAAACATCTTTCACCAATGCCATGACTTCACAAATTAAAGTGCAAGACCGGGCAGCTTCTTGTAGACATAAATCCAAGGAATGGTTGCTACAGTGAACAAATAATGATTTGGGTTGGACTTCCTGAATCAGTTTCTGAACACCATTTATATGGCCACTCATGTTTTTAGCTCCATCAAAGCAGTGCCCTCTTACTTTCTCAAGACCAAGTCTTATCATCACATCCTCAATTGCATGAAACAATATACTGGCTTTTGTGTCATTTGGGGAGTACATACCCAAAAATTCCTCCCTCACCTCAGATGTGACGGGATTCATCCACCTGACACACTAACTGAATTGCTCGTTTCCTGCAATATCTGTCGTGCCATCTGCGATTATACCCAAAAAAGTACTTTGTTTTAATTCATCTATTAACTGTCGTTGAACGCAGTGAGTATCGTTTCACTTGGAGGACTTTGTGACCACGACATTTTTAACGCCTCCCAGCCACCATTAATCAAGGCGGTGGATCTTTGATCGGCTGGGATCGAACCCGGGTCCCTCCGGTCACGAGTCCGATGCCTTACCGATCGGGCCACCACGGCCCAATTGCCAAAGCAGTCTAAGTAACTAAAAATTCATGTATGGGTAGCTCAGCCAAAGCATAATTTTATTAAAAAGGAAGACTCACCTAAATATTTGGGAGATTCTAAAGTATTATTAATTATCTATAAGAAATCACCAATTTACTTAGCCATATTATATATTTTTTCTTTCCTTTATATCACTATCGCTATACGTTCTGAATCAAACATCTTAGAAAAGAAAAAGAAGATGGAGGGAGGGAACTTCTCAAGTATATATTCAAAGCAAATATGAAGCAGAATATGAATAAAATTGTTTACTTTGCTTTTATTTTGCAGATTATTTTATGATGAATCGGGAAAGTCAACTGGTATTGGATTTTGTGAATATAAAGATCTAGCAATCGCTCATAGTGCTTTACGTAATTTGAATGGTCTTGAAATAAAGGGTCGACCTTTGTGTGTTGATAGTGCTGCTAGTGAAAAAGGAAAAGAGATCTTAAGAAGTAAGTTTGTTGAAATATTTAAAAGAATTATATCATCTTTTTTCCATGTTCTCGTGCTTAATGACTTTTCATCAATTTTTTAAACTCTCTTTTCTTTTTCATAGTATGTTCAGTTTATTTTTAAAGAAAGTTTTGTTTAGTTCGTTAACAAAATATAAAATTTCCATGTAGTGTGAAAAGTATTGAATTTTTTGGAAGCATGCGCCATAACCATTGTAAGCATTACTTTGTATTATGTGTTAAAGAAGGATAAAAAATTCTGTTTTTGTCACGCCCAACATTAAACAATTTAAAGGCATAATTAATAGTTAAGAAAAATGCAGAGAAATTAAATAATTGATTATTTTGAAGGACTTCTATATGTAACATGGTCATTTTTAAAATTCAGAACCCCGAGTTAGACAACCACAAGCCCATCTCAATTCTAGATGTGAACATTTGCCCAACTGTGAGAACAAACGTTTGGCTACTATTATGCAACTACCGAAACTTTCAACATTGCGGATGTCAAGGCATTGAACATTTGCCTACTAATCCTCTGAACAGATTAAGGACTCAAAAAACGAGTGGCAAAACACTTTATAAAATAAAGCTTTTGCGAGAATAGGAACCAAGCGCTTCTTTTGCCTTACTTGCTTAGGCAAAAAACAGACAGCCGAGTTTACTCTTCTATTAGTTTTAAAGCTTAGTGAAAAGTTGGACAATTTAGTATAAAAGCCAAGTTCAAACAAAGATTCAATTTATTAGCCAGACAAAATTTTTGAAAAATTTTCACAAATAGCATTACATATAGCACATAGCACATATATATACACATAGCACAATAGACATTTTCATGAATTAAGTTCAACCTTTTTATTGAAATATTAAAAAAAAATAAATATTGACTCATTCTTTGTTAGCTCTTTTTAAAGAAAAACATATGTAATACTTGTATAAGAAAGCAAAAAGCACAATTATATTCATATTAACGCAGATCAAGAGCAACAATTAGCGTACAAAAAGAATTACTGAAAGGGAGCTATTTTAAATATGAAACATTTTTGTACACAAGCATACAAAGTATTTATATTTTGAAACATGTTCATTATGTTTTATTTTCTTTCCTTTTAAATTAGTTATTTTCTTCAAAAGTGCAGTAAAATATTCTCAATTTTCTCTGAACTTCCTGAAGTTCCCCCTGCTTCAAGAAATGACCAATTACAAGCGAAAACAAAGTTGTTCCTATTAAAAAATAAAGAAGTTTTTGATTGTAAAAATGGGATATATATATATATATATATATATATATATATATATATATATATATATATTATATATATATATATATATATATATATATATTGTTGAAAACAATATTAATCTCAAAAAATTCTGACTTTTAGTGTCCTAAAATTATTATTACATTGTTAAAAAAATGCATTGCATTAGCAATTTATTTCCTTTTTAAATTCATAAATGTTGTGGTGTTTCCACCTGAAGATGCAATATGTTAGCATTCTTGCTATTCCGATGTTTGGTATATTTTGTGAAAAAAATCTGTTATAACATGTACACTAAAATATTTTATATTATGGTGATATGTTAAATATAGGCTATGAAAGCAGATAAATAAATTTTAAAAAATCTCAAAAGAAAAGTCTTTTATGTCAACCTTTTTCACCTGTAGTTTCAATTTTTTTATCCCTTTATGTCCCAAATTAAGTTAACAATGAATTTTCATTTATGTTTTTGTTTTTTTTGAGTTGTAAACATAAAAAAACTATTTTACCTAGTATAAAAATTATAAAATATTCGGGGGTTTGGTCTAAGGCCCCCCATAAAAGGCTAAAGTTTTACTGCTGCCGGTAGATACGAATGTGCCGAAAACGTCACAATGTTCCATTGTGAAATAACTCATTTAGCTACTGAGGTAAAATGATTCTGAAGGTATGTGCCGATTTCGGCACACCTTACGTTAAAGGGTTTGCACGTTAAATGTTTTGCAAAATATTTCGCAAAACATTTCATTCCCCCACCCCCTCCCATTAATTTGTTCAATTGGAAGAAATATGTTTTTTACAGTATCATTAGCCTTACTGTTATTATAATTTCAATCATTGCTGTAAGAAGATTGGAAACTGCAGTGTCTTTCCAAATCAAAATGATTCTTTCATTTCTTTTACAGGCATGCAAAGAAGTTCAAGTGATCTGCAGTTTGAGGTAAAAGTATTTTTTATCGCTTTTATAGTTTCAAAGTTATTGGTGCTATTATTTAATATTTTGTTTGCTGTTCAAAGTCCTTTTTTTTCTTAATTTTAAAATTTTCCATCCATTTTTGCTTTGAATTAGGAGTGCAGCATTCTTCCTAGAATCTTTTTCGTCCCTGTCTAGTTAAAGATTTTCAAGCAATATTTCCCCTACAGAAAATTGTACTTATGATGAAATGAAATTATAAGTTTTTACTCTTAATTATCAATTAATCATCATGAAATTAGATACAAATGTGAATATTTAACATTCATTAACAGTTAATAAAGTCTTTGTGACTTTTAGGATATAAGGTTTTCTTTCCTTACAAATAGTGTTCAAATCAAATAAATCCAGTTTAAATCAAAAAAAAAAAAAAAACTGGTTTAAGCAAAAAAAAGAAAACTTTTTTTTTTTCAACCCTGATTTATATCTTATAGTTTAACCTTCAGTGTATAAAATTTTCAGGAGGTTGATTCTACAACAGAAAAGGCTCCTGAAGAAATATCTAAAGCAGTTGCCAGTCTTCCAGCTGAGCAGATGTTTGAATTAATGAAGCAAATGAAGGTATATTGGTACCATATATAAAAGCAACAGTAAATGTGTTTTAAATTAGAGAATTAGCTTTTGATTTTTGAACAAATTTTCTTTTTCTCAAAGTAAGAAATGAAGTTTAATTAAGAACTAAAAGTACAGTAGGATTTTTAAAAAGCTAAAGAGTATACTTTAATTGTTTTTGGTGATGCTTTTCTAAGTTAGGAAGTTAAATTAAAAAATTATTGTCATAAAAATAATGCATATGTAATATTTTAAAGAAAATTAAGTTATTTTCAGGAATTAGAGATATTTTTGTAAAGGCAAGTTACATTGATATAAAATAAAGATCTGGAGCCAAATGAAATTTAACAAAAAATAAATGTCATTCAAATGTATATGTAGTATAATAAAATATCCTCTTTATTAATTATTTACTTATGAAGTTTTGCAAATAGACAAAATATTATTGAACAAAATAGTAACTGAATAACTCAATTTAGGGTTTTTAATGTAATTTGCACCTTTTGTGTAATGAAATGTTTGCGTTTGAAATTTTGAGATAAGAAAATTGATGTTTTTTACATCATTTTATTGCATCAAATTGATTTGATTTGAATTTCTCAACTCCTAGTGGCTTATGAGACCACTAGCTAGGCTTTCCATTCCGCTCGGCTTAATGCCAAAATTAGTTCCAACAGTACATAAACACGTACGTAAAGTGTCAATAATATAAAACACCCTGCCTCAAAGCATATGCATTTGCATTACTGTCAACTGAGGTTAGTTTTTTTACAGCAGTGATAAGATGAGTGCCAAGAAGTATAACTATAAGAAGTATGACACTTTTTGTTACATGGCAAGTTTGAAGTGTGTTGCATTTTGCATTATCATATGATTAACTTAATTTAGCCTATTTGTATTGGTATTGGTGCAGAATGTGGCACAATCTTACTCATACTGGCTTAAAATAATCCCTTTTGCTGGTAAAATTTCTTGTACATTCAATCATAAAATGTTCTTGGTGCAGTAATACTTAAAGTTTAAATCTTTTTTGTTAAAAAAACCCATTGCTTTTGGTTTTAATTGTATTTATAAGTGTAAATTAATTAGTAACAAGTTTCTTAAGTTTCTTTGAATATTAAAAAAAAAAAAAAAAATCTGTTTTAAATAAAAAGCAGGAACAAAATTTCAAATTTCTCTGGGTCTTCAATGTAAAATGTTCCAAAAAATCTCAAAGCCCATGCCTACTTAGATGTATATGTATTTTTTTTCCCTAAGCTGTCCCCCCCCTCCCCCCAAATAATAATGGGCCTGATCAAAAAAGATTCAATATTTTTGATTTAAAAAAGAGTCAGGTTTCTTTTGCTCTGCAGTTAGCATGTATGTATTTAAAAAATGAACTTATGTAGGTTGTCAAACATGATATTAAAAACAGTTTTTTTTTAATATATATCTAAAAGCTATGCATCGAGAATAACCCTCAAGAAGCCCGGAATTTGCTCCTTCAAAATCCACAACTAGCCTATGCCTTACTACAAGCTCAAGTCATCATG
>JAXGGA010017352.1:0-24539 GCA_038373865.1 Uloborus plumipes | reverse complement strand
AATTATGCTTTAAAAAATGTGGTTCTAGCTTTCTAAGTTGATTTCGTTACTTCATTAGTTAAGTAAAGGAATATCGGTCCCCCTTAAGCAAATCGAGACAATAATGTCGATCTTGTAACCATACCAAATCTTGCAAAACGCAAGCTTATGATTGAACTTTCTAAAAACATGCAGAAATAATGATTCAACTTCAGACTTTTTGCTCTGATCATAGTTAAAAATTGCCTTTACACCTTTTACAGACGTGTTTTTATTTCCTGCTATCAAATAAACAAACAAACAACAAGTCATCGATGAACAAGTAACAAATATTTTATACAAAGCATTTTTATTTCTATGAAATTAATTACATACAAATAATAAATTTCCTATTTGAACTACCTTCGTAAATATGTGTTCAATTCAGTCCATTTTTGAGCGAAATAAAAGTAACTGGAAGAAAGTGCCACCATCATGATAGTTAATGGATTTACGTAGTTTGTCAGTAGATGCGATGACCTATTGATCTTGACCTCGCAATCCACGTCAGTAGATCGCAATTCAACTATTGCGAGACTAATGTTTGTGCCAGTTACGGAGCAGGTGGCTTTTCTTGAGACGCTGTTAACGTAAAGAGCCGCCTCCACATTTAACATATGGACGTGGAACGTTTCTCGCAGCCAACGTCTCAGCCACCTTCCGAGCCACAGCAATTCGCAACTGCAGTTCCATGGGTTGTCCTCTAGAAGAACTCCTCCTAACAAAGACATAACAAGTTATCATTTCTTAGAAAGCAATATTATGCATTGATATTCATCACACAAAGGGTAATTTAAGAAGACTTGCGGAGTCCATACGTCTACCGATTTGACAATACTGGACCTTCTGCTTTCTGGCGAACGAAGTTTCTGTGAAAGCATGAGTTCTAAAATTTCAATTTTGGCTGCCGCCAGATGTCTTTTTATAAAATAATTGTATTAGATAATTACGCCTCCAGTTCGGTTGTACCATCCAGAAACTAATTGCGTTCTTATTAGAATTAATCCATCTGAAATCAGTAGTAGCCGTGCTTGAGGTAGAAAACACCTTATAGAAGCTAAGATAGCCATCAAACTGGTAGCTAAAGTAAAATTAGCACACCAGCAAAAGACCGCAGCTGTGGTGCGGTTCAACTAGTAAATTGAAAGAAAAGCTTGGATATATTAATATATTAATACTTGGCAGCTCTTAAGCCAAGGCTATGACCGATGGTGTACTACATGTAGTTTTGCCTATCCCTGGCTTTGGGGTGGTAAATTGCTGCTCAATAATTAAAACATATTAGTGCTAGGATGTCAAGACAGAGGTGGTCTAGCACTTTGTGATTGGCCCCTGATGCATCAGATTTTTTCAGGTGGTGATATCTAATAAAAATAATACTGTGTTCTTTACCCCCTCCCCATTTGCTAATCCTGACGAAATGAAACATCGAATCTCTCTTACTACTGCAGCAATTGCTTCTGTGGCTGCGGACATGCTACAGCTTGTAAGGCGTGAGCTTGTATGCAAATGAGAAATTTTTCAGACGTCAGGAAGATAGTGCAACGAACATGTATAGAATGATTTAGCATTGGCGTTCCAGGCGGGGGCGGAGAGGGCGATCCGCCACGGGGGACACTTTTTTGGGGTTCGTCGCCCGAAGCGTATTTAAGGATACATAAAAAACATAAAAATTTCAAATCTTTAAATTTCCAAAAAAATATATCTTACCTTGTATTTAAGCTCTTGAATTTCATCGAAACTAGAGCACAATATTACGGTGAAGGGCAGTTACATATGCATTGAAGGAAAACATAATATAAAATGCGTTCATACTCGATGCTTGGATTTTAATGTAAGAGTCCTGAACAACGCATAAATAAAAATTTATTTCTAAAAATGACATGACATTAATTTTTACATACAACTTTTTTTTTACATAGCTGTTTCAGATGATACGGGGTGACTCCACAAATTACTACCCTAAGTGACGCGCATCCTAAGAACGCCACTGATTTAAGTATGTAAAAATCGTTTTTGTACCACTTTTACTCTTAGAAATATGCCCATTTAAAACCTCGCCATTCTTTACATTCCAATTAAATAGGTAAAGGCTTTTCATTTCCTTAATTGCAAATTTACTTTTCTACGGACGTAACATAGAGCCATTTGTTATATCCGAAATGTTACGTCTGTAACAGCATTAATTTAAAAACTAAATCAGTTGCAATATTTTAAACTATGGTGGGCAATTACTCTAAGAAGTTGCCAAAAGGACCATTAAGGGTTTTTTTAATTTTGATTTTTTAGGACGTAATGACAACTTTTGCTTCTTTTTTGTTACAGACGTAACATCAAACTTCTTTTTTTTTCAAACTTCTATTACACCATTTAGATCAATTCAAACGAAATTAATGAATGCATATTATTATAGTACCGTCTTAGTAGTTAAAATTGTGCTACAAGTAGTCATTTTTGTTTTTATTTTTCGATGAGAAATATGCATTTGAAAATGTGTTCTTTTTTCTGATTTTTTACAAGTTCGTGAATATCGTACTTCCAACTAAGAAAACAAGTATTATTCTAACTCTCATAAAAAAACTAATGCAGGATTCTTAAAATATACATCTTAAGCTTTAAAATGATGTATAACAAAGCAACATAACTTTAATATGAATTTTTGACCAATTGGTTTCACTTTTCATGGAATGGCCCTCCTTATATATGGAGTATGGACTATTTATTGCGTATATCATATGCAGAGCAAAAAGCATGTATGCCGTGTCGAAGACGATGGCTTAAGTTTGAATCCTGGAAATACTACAATATTTCATTTTAAAAATATTCTTTCAATCAAATAGGAACCGTTCAATTAAAAATTTGCCATTAACTCTTACCGGTGAAAGTTAAGTTATATATAAAACTTGAATAAAAACATATGTACATTCTGGTTTTTACTTTTTAAAAAGACCTTTTGACATAGGAGATTTTTGTTAGGGTATTTTTTTTATTTTATTGTGTTAAGGGTAGTGTTTTGAAGACTTTTCAAGCTCACATTTGTGTATACGGGAGAATTTCAAGCTACCTTATCTAAGAGCGATTCCATACCAAATCACCGAAAAAAAAAAAAAAAAGTTGGTCGCACGACCGACTCGGATTTTTTTTTAATTTGGTACACAGATTGATGGTATAGAGATATGAAAAAGCCCAAAAGGAAAGTTACCTGCTCCACTTATTTTCTGAGATACATGCCCTCAAAGTTTGTCCGCCACGTCAAAATACTAAAAAAGTGATGTTATTTAATCATTTTTTATAAAAAATCGTACTCATGCAAAATAAAAGTGTTAGATATCTATGGAAATTAGTTACTCCAGGCATTCTGAAAAAAAATACTAGAGCGTTCATAAGGAAAATTGCCAAGGTACAGGGCTCTTTGAAGTTGTCACCACAAAAACTTGATTTTGCAGATTTTGCTAAAATTCAGGCATTTATTACAAAAAAAGGCAAACAAAACCAAAGGTTTTCTCACTTTCTGGTAGTGTACAGGTCCTCCCTGTGAATTGCTACGCAATAAATTTTTTGGGTTTCTCACTCCTTCTTGGAAATATTTTAGCTTAAAGATAAGCCGTAAGGCAAAAAATGCGTTTTTGGCCATCTTGGCAGCCATTTTTCTCATAAAGGGGGAGCAGTAGAAACTTTAATTTTTTTTTAAACAAGCCACTGATATGTTAGCTATTCACAGGAAAAGAGTTTACTTTTGGTTATTTCTCCCATTAAGAGATATCCTGCTGACAGTATATGCATGTTTTTCGCGACGACCATATGCTTTTGTTCCCCCTCTCATGGACTTAAAATTAATTAAACCAAAAAATAATGATATATTTATTATTAGCTGTATTATCTACCCAATATGTCATGAAATTTAATTTATTAAATCATTGAACAATAAATTAGATAATTGATGAAAAAAAGAAAAAGTATTTCTCTGATGCCTGAGCATTATGCATTCATAATTATAAAGCACTAAATACTTTCTTGAGAAATTAATTAACATAAATAAGCTCTAAATAGTTATATTATAAGCAATACCCAATCTTGTGATTGGTATACTCCTGTTTTTAATTGAAGAATTTCTTGAATATCACATGAATATCAGGAAAATAAATGAGGTATTTTCGTTTGATGTAGGATATTTTATGACAAATTTCATTTGATGGGCTACTAACTGAGCATGGTGATAAAGAGCTATTAATTTCAGCATATAATTCCATTTTACCTTATTAACAGTTAAATATTTACAAAATAATTAAATAAATAATTTAATATAAAGCCATGCTTGAAGAATTAAAATCAGTGCAACTAATTTATTCCCATACTGATCTTTACAAATTTGACATGCGTTGAGCACTGATAAGAACTGACAAGAAAAAGTTTACTCACTAAAATAATAGTTCACAGATACTATAAAGCATACATTCTATTTTCCACAAAATAATACTGCAACAAAGAACAAGGATATCCTCCTGTTTATAGCCATCAATCAGGAACATCCAATCACAAGATTGGGTATTGCCTATGAGATAAATATTCGAAGCTCCTTTATTTTAATTGATTTTTCAAGAAATTCTTTAGTACCTACCCCTTTATACCCTTGTTCTTTGTTGCAGTATTATTTTGTAGAAAATAGAATGTGTGCTTTATAGTATCTGTAAACTAGTATTTTAGTGAGTAAACTTATTCTTGTCAGTTCTTATCAGTGCTCAACACATGTCAGTTTTGTAAAGATCAGTATGGGAATAAATTAGTTGCACTAATATTAAATTATATTAAATTATTATTGGCTTTATATTAAATTATATTAAATTATTATTGGCTTTATATTAAATTATATTAAATTATTATTGGCTTTATATTAAATTATTTATTTAATTATTTTATAAATATTTAACTGTTAATAAGGTAAAATGGAATTCGATGCTGAAATTAATAGTTCTTTATCACCATGCTCAGTTAGTAGCTCATCAAATGAAATTTGTCATAAAATATCCTACATCAAACGAAAAGACCTCATTCCTGATATTCATGTGATATTCACGAAATTCTGCAATAAAAAACAGGAGTATCCCAACCACAAGATTGGGTATTGCTTATAATATAAATATTTAGAGCTCCTTTATGTTAATTAATTTCTCAAGAAAGTATTTAGTGCTTTATAATTATGAATGCATAATGCTCAGGCATCAGAGAAATACTTTTTCTTGTTTTCATCAATTATCTAATTTATTGTTCAATGATTTAATAAATTAAATTTCATGACATATTGAGTAGATAATACAGCTAATAATAAATATATAATTATTTTTTGGTTTAATTAATTTTAAGTCCATGAGAGGGGGAACAAAAGCATATGGTCGTCGCGAAAAACATGCATATACTGTCAGCAGGATATCTCTTAATGGGAGAAATAACCAAAAGTAAACTCTTTTCCTGTGAATAGCTAACATATCAGTGGCTTGTTTTAAAAAAAAATTAAAGTTTCTACTGCTCCCCCTTTATGAGAAAAATGGCTGCCAAGATGGCCAAAAACGCATTTTTTGCCTTACGGCTTATCTTTAAGCTAAAATATTTCCAAGAAGGAGTGAGAAACCCAAAAAATTTATTGCGTAGCAATTTACAGGGAGGACCTGTACACTACCAGAAAGTGAGAAAACCTTTGGTTTTGTTTGCCTTTTTTTGTAATAAATGCCTGAATTTTAGCAAAATCTGCAAAATCAAGTTTTTATGGTGACAACTTCAAAGAGCCCTGTACCTTGGCAATTTTTATTATGAACGTTCTAGTATTTTTTTTCAGAATGCCTGGAGTAACTAGTTTCCATAGATATCTAACACTTTTATTTTGCATGAGTACGATTTTTTATAAAAAATGATTAAATAATATTACTTTTTTAGTATTTTGACGTGGCGGACAAACTTTGAGGGCATGTATCTCAGAAAATAAGTGGAGCAGGTAACTTTCCTTTTGGGCTTTTTCATACCTCTATACCATCAATCTGTGTACCAAATTAAAAAAAAATCCGAGTCGGTCGTGCGACCCCCATTCGGTGATTTGGTATGGAATCGCTCCTAAGAAAACTAACGTAATTAAAAGTTAGGTTTTGCGCTAAAAATTTAATACAATTACAAAGGCCTTGAATATTTTTTTATCATTTTTCAGATGAATACAATAACTATTATTAATAAACACGGGAATACTTTTTTTTTTCATCGACGATAGTTAAATATTGATCGATTGAATAAAAAAAAAGTGAAAACAAAGCTTAAATAATTTTGTTCTGTATATAAATAATTACTGAGATGGAGTTTTTTATTTCCTTCCCGCAGTTTTATTTTTTCTTTATTTTTTCTCGACAAGAAAACGAGTAAAACTAAATTTGAGACTTAAAAAAAAAAGAAATATTTTTGAATAAACATGTGTAAACATATCCTTTCTTACACACATTATTTATTCAAATGCATTTTTATTTATTTTTACTAACTTTGCGATTTGCTAATTAAATTTTTCATTCATAAGTTGCGAGCTTAGTTGTCTTTAAATTGTAAAAAAAAAATCTTATTTAATTTGTTCATTAATTAATTATTTTTTTAACCCATTCAGGTTGAAATTTTGCATTTGTAGAAAGAAGTTTTTGTAATACAGTTCTATATTTTATTTCTTTTTCAGTTGTACGCTTGAATGCCGTAAAAAAAATTAGCATAGTATTCAAGAATAGGAGACTTTTGTTGAAACATAATGCTTAACAGTTTTAGAGATTTAATTTACTGTTATTGTTAATGAACGAATATTTTTAACTTGAGAAAAATGTATTTTGCTCGTGAAAATCAATATAAAACGTTAAAAAGAAGTATTGAGAAATATTTGGAACGGGGTGGGGGGGGGGGGTAACCCAATTGAGGAAACATATATCTAATGCTAGGAGATCAATGTAGGTATAAAGAAAGTGGGCTAGCTTTACTAAGGAAATTTTCTTTTTTAGTGAGGTTGATTTTTAGCGCAGTTATTTATCTTCTGCTGCATTGCGTTTTTATTTTTTTAATACAATGCTTTGCCTTACGTTCACACATATTACTTATTAATAATGGTATTTCAGCTTTTCAGTTTTATACAGGTTTACAAGCCTATGGTGTAATTTAATGTTTTGAAAATTTTTTGATTTTTGTTTTTTCAACCCTTTCTGATTTAAAATTTTGTTAAAAGGGCTAAAAAAGAGAATGCAGCTTATATAAGTATGATAAAGGGATTACAAAAGCATTATTTTCAGTTAAAGCCTGAAGTATATGCAAGTTTTTTTTAATTTTACAAAGGGAAAGAACTAGGAAAATATTCCCTTTCAATGTTTTCCGGGAAACCAATATCCACACTCACATACCAATTATCATAAAAGCAGTGTCCAGCCATTTTCATTTATAATGTTTTACACTGAAGTGACAAAAGTCATGGGATACCTCTTAATATCGTGTCGGCCCTCCTTTTGCCCGGCGAAGTGCAACAACTCGACGTGGCATGGACTCAACAAGTCGTTGGAAGTCTTCTGCAGGAATATTGAGCCATGCTGTCTCGATAGACGTCCATAATTGTGAAAGCGTTGATGGGGCAGGATTTTGGGCACGAACAGACCTCTCGATGGTGTCCCATAAATGCTCAATGGGATTCATGTCGGGCGATCTAGGTGGCCAAATCATTCGTTGGAATTGTCCAGAATTTTCTTCAAACCAATTGCGAACAGTTGTGGCCCGGTGACATGGCGCATTGTCATCCATAAAAATCCCATCGTTGTTTGGGTACATGAAGTCCATGAATGGCTGCAAGTGATCTCCAAGTAGCTGCACATAAGCATTTCCAGTCAATGTTCGGTCCAGTCGCACTAGAGGACCAAGTCCATGCCATGAAAAAACAGCCCACACCATTACGGAGCCACCACCAGCTTGAACAGTGCCTTGCTGACAGTTTGGGTCCATGGCTTCGTGGGGTCTGCGCCACACTCGAACCCTACCATCGGCTCTTACCAGCTGAAATCGTGACTCATCGGACCAGGCCACGGTTTTCCATTCATCTAGGGACCAACCGATATGCTCACGTGCCCACGAGAGTCGCTGCAAGCGATGTCGTTCTGTCAGTAAAGGCACTCGAGTCGGTCTTCTGCTGGAATAGCCCAAGAAATCCAAATTTCTCCGCACAGTTCTAGCAGACACGTCCATTGTACGTCCCACATTGATTTCTACGGTGATTTGACGCAGTGTTGCTTGTCTGTTAGAATTTACGACTCTTTGCAGACGTCGCCGGTCTCGATCTTTAAGTGCAGGCGGTCGACCACTGCGCTGTCCATGGTGGGATGTTATGCCTGAAATTTCATACTCTCGGCACACTCTTGACACAGTGGATCTGGGAATGTTGAATTCTCTAACGATTTCCGAAATGGCATGACCCATGCGTCTAGCTCCAACTAACATTCCGCGTTCAAAGTCTGTTAATTCACGTCGTGCGGTCATCATCACGTTAAAACCTCTTCACATGAATAACTTGAACAGAAATGAAAGCTCTGTAAAAGCACTGCGCATTTATACCTGTTCTATGCGATGCTACTGCCATCTGAAAATTTGCATATTGCTATCCCATGACTTTTGTCACTTCAGTGTATATTGATCTTATACGCATTGAAAATTGCAATTCACTAGAGACAAATAATTGTAACAAACTAAATCCACAACTGATAAATCGCTCTTTCAACTAACAAATTCGAGAAATCTTAAACATTTATTATTTTATCCCCATTCTCTCGACAAAAACTAACCCAAAAAACCATAAAATAGAAACATTTGATGTATGCTATAGTCTTTTTGTAAATTTTCAAAGATGCCCATTATTTAAAAATGTATAAATAAACAAAATTATAATAAATAATTACTAATAACGTTATTGGTATTACTAATTTCTACCATTACTAGTATTATTTTAAAATTCGTTGCTCAAATGTTGCCGGCTTTATAAAAACACCTTCACATATTTTTCACATCATGTATACATATTTTTCATTAAAGAAACAGATATTTAACAAATTTCCCTACCTGATATGTGTTGCGTTTGAAGTACATCGGGCCCATCTCTAGTTATTGCAGCTAATACACCAGGGCCCATGGTAGCTAGCTGATTATTCCTTAAATCCAGAGTCAAATACCTGACGTCCGGCAAGTACCGCAATAATCCGTCTGGAAATTTACTCACAGTTGTTCCACAAATCCGGATAGTTAACTCGTGCGTGGAAAGGCCGGAGAACGCGTCAGGCAGTATCCTTTGGAGATTCACACCCGTGATCACCAGTTCTCGCAGTTTAGTGCCGAAAGCTCCCTGCACTTGGTGGGACAGCGTTGATTCTTCTACGTTTATTGTGACTTTTCTAACAGCTGGGGCCTGAGAGAGTAGGTCTTGGAGACGGAAAGATCTCACTGACGCGTAGGAGTCTGTTTTTACTGTGATTAGAAATCTGAAAAAAGGGAGAAGATAAATATATAATTTCAATTTTTACATCAGGAATTCAAATTATTCTGCAATCACGATTTGCGGTAAAACCTAACACTAAAAAAATGTTGTTTTTAGAGTATAATAATGGCATCATATGTTCTAGTTTTAAACTGTAAAACCACAGTAATAAACTGTAAAAGAAGCTATTTTACAGTTCATTACTGCAAAGCTAGCACGTTTACATATTATTACTGTAAAGTTAGCACTTTTACCATAAAAGTAGCCGCATTATACAGTGAAAACAGTAGTATGATACTGGCAGTAGAAGTTCCAGTTTAAAACTGTAAAATGCATTGTAAAAACTGAAACTAGCAATTTTACAGTTTACTACTGTAAAATTAGCAGTTTAAAATTTTATTACTGTATAATTAGCTGTATTATATTGTAAAAACAACTATTTTTTACAGCGTACCTAAAATCTTTAGTGAATTTTTTAGTGAAAAATGTTCCGCGTGAATAACGAATATTATTCTTAGTTGCGTCAGATGGTAAATTGTGCATGAGAGTTCTGCGAATATTCGAGCAGAAAAAAATTGAATGCCGAATATACTTTACTCTCATTAAAGCGTCCAAATTTGTGGTTCCCAAATTAGGTTTGACGAAATAAATTACTGTGTACAGAGTTACTACAATTAATTCGATTTCAATATACTACATATCCCAAAGTACTACACATACAATGGTTAGGAATATATGAAAATAATTACAAACTCATCAAGTGTTGGAATTGTGTTTATCAGATTGTAATACAAGTGTAGTATTTTTGAATGGCAATAAAACAAGCTAGTTTTATGTATGTTACAGTTAAGGACCTTGTTTATGTACTCCGACCTATGTAACAACACGTACAAAATAGATCCGTTTTTAGCCTACTTTCCGGTTAAAAATAAAAGAAAGACGAAAAAAGTATTAAAAGTAGCTTAATACATCTAAAAAATATCGCCAAGTCCAAAAAATATCGCCAAGTTAAAAAAATATCGCCAAGTTAAAAAAATATCGCCAAGTCCAAAAAATATCGCCAAGTTAAAAAAATATCGCCAAGTCCAAAAACTATCGCCAAGTTAAAAAAATAAAAAGGTAAAATGAATATCGAAAAATTAAAAATTTGAAAGTAGGGTATTGAGATGGGGAATTTGTGCGTCGGTCGGTCTGTCGGTCGGTCTGTCTGTCCCCCCCCTAATAACTTTTGAATGAACATTCCGATTTGGACAAACTTTTTTTTGTTGGAAAGATCTCGGCGAGTACAGCTCATTCCCATATTTGATTTTTTGATTTAAACAATTTTTGGTTCAACTTTGAGCCGTTCAAAAAACCGGTCCCGCGATACTAACTTTTTAATGAACAATCCGATTTGAACAAACTTTTTTTTGTTGGAAAGAACTTTTCAAGGGTACTTCATTCCCGTATTTACATTTCCGATTTGAACAATTTTTCGTTCAACATTGAACCGCTCAATCAAGCTGTCACCCATAATAACTTCTGAATGAACTGTCCGATTTAAACAAACTTTTTTTTGTTTGAAGAATCACGGCAAGGATACTTTATTATCGTATTTAAATTTTCAATTTGAACACTTTTGGTTCAACATTGAACCTTTTAAGCAACCTTTCTCCACCTAATAACTTTTGAGTGAACCGTCCGAATGGAATAAATTTTTTTTTGTTCGAAAGATCTCAGCGAGTGCAGCTCATTCCCATATTTGATTTTTCGATTTGAACAATCTTTGGTTCAACTTTGAACCGTTCAAACAACCGGTCCCGCGATGCTAACTTTTGAGTAAACAATCCGATTTGAACAAACTTTTTTTTGTTCGAAAGATCTTTTCAAGGATACTTCATTCCCGTATTTACATTTCCGATTTGAACAATTTTTCGTTCAACATTGAACCGCTCAATCAAGCTGTCACCCCTAATATCTTTTGAGTGAACAGTCCGATTTTAATAAACTTTTTTTTGTTCGAAGGATCTCAGCAAGGATACTTCATTACCGTATTTAAATTTTCAATTTGAACATTTTTTCGTACAACATTGAACCGTTCAAGCAACCTTTCTCCACCTAATAACTTTTAAGTGAACCGTCCGAATTGAATAAACTTTTTTTGTTCGAAAGATCTCGGAGAGACTCATTCCCATACTTCACTTTCAATTTGAACCATTTTTCGTTCAATAATGAACCGTTCAGAAACATTTTTAACATGAGCGCCTACTGGGAAATTTAAATTGAATGTTGATTCTGAACTTAAAGGCGGATTTCCTTCAAACTAACTTTGTAAGAGAATGGTTTTGATAAATAATGTTTGTAACGTACTTTTCTGAGTAATCTTCTGTGAGGACTCTGATTCTGACTCCGACTCCGCAAACATGGAGGAAATGCAGGCTCAGAAAAAAAATTACTGACTGTGCAGACGATTTTTTGTTTATTTATTCATTTGTTTTATTTTATTTATTATTATTATTATTATTATTTTTTTTTTTTTTGGCAGACGATGTTTTTTTCTGTAACAAAAATTTTTCATTCACGAGAACATTTTATTCTTTATTTATATTTAACAACTGGCAACAGATTAAAAGTGAAATTCGAGACATTTTATTAACGGCCGAGTTTTTTTTTTTTCTTTTTTTTTTCTTTCTTTGATAAAATGTGTTTTGATGCTCTTTGTACTTTTATTTATTTATTTATTTATTTTATTGTTATTATTATTATTATTATTATTATTATTATTATTATTATTATTATTATTATTATTATTATTATTATTATTATTATTATTATTATTTTGAAAACAATGGAGGATTTTTTCTACGGAGGAACTGTAACAGTTACACTCTTTAAAAGGTGCGACAAAACTTTATTTATTCGTTAATTGCTTTTTACGTATCTATTTCATCTGATGAAAGGGGTATATTTTGCTTTTCGAAATCAGCTCTAAGTGCTAAAAAGGTAGGTTTGACATAATTTTAAGTCTCAGATAATCAAGAGAATAATGATCAGATGCGAGAATGCCGATGTCGATGTACGGGAAAATAGGCTCGTTTAGTTCTTGACAGAACTTCTTGTTCTTGTTGTGTCTCAATTTAAAAAATACTGCCTGGAACTCGTCTGATCACCACCTTGTCAACCTAAATCTTGGTTGATTGGTGGTACAATTTTTATTTTCATCATCGCCGTACGGGCAATACTTTTGGATACATAACATATATAGTAACCCCGAATAACATTCAGCTTACGTGGAGAGAATACGATTATTGTGTCTGTTTTGTGCTTGTTATTTGCGAAAGGGGGGGGGGGTAATAAAATTATGCAGGTAAGTTTGAAAACTATATACACTCGACGCTCGTTATAACGACCACGCGTTATAAAAACCTTCCTAATATAACGACCCGTGAGAAAAGCCCCAACTGTATCCCAATATACTCTATGTTCTACCTCTTATAGCGACCACTCGTTATAAAGACTGTTTTCTGTAGGACGGAGACGGTCGTTATATCGAGCGTCGACTGTATTAACTATTAGAATGCGCATTGTAATGAGTAAAATGAGATAAAGCGTAACGGGCAAAAAAGTGGGGTAGTTTTCTTGGAGCCCGAATGGGGTGGGGGGAGGGGGTAAAAAGAAACAAGGGTTAAGGAAAACAAACTATATAACTACACATGTGGTAATTTGTTTTTAACTGCAGATTGAGTAATATAAAGATGCTATTTGGAGGGTTTACAAGTTTCATCATTGTATGTTAATGAAACTGAAGAACGTTGTTTTTTGAAGTTAAGTGATCTAACATTTTCCTCCTCAGTAGTTATTCTACAAATTCTAAGTGACTGGTTGCAACTAGTTTTAATTGTCATCTAGAAGGTTATTAAAACATTTACTTATGACTTTCACACAAATCATAATTACGATACATTGTTCAACTTGAAAAAAAAAATCGAGCATTGAGTTTCCAGGTGCATATCATTGAACCAAAATACCACTGAAAACTAAGTTTGATCTGTCTAGACCTTTTCGCTATACCTTTAAGCGCGCGTCACATGCACACACAAACATCTTATTTTATTATACACTGGCGGGAAAAAAATCCCAACACCAAGAAAAAATTACTGTAGAGTAATGAAATTTGGGTAATGCAATTGTCTAGTTAACATGTTTAATTGATTAAATGTACAAGATCACTGGCTAATTTAAGCTCAAGAAAATGCTGTACAAATGTGAAATTATGTTAATTTAATAGAGGGTGTAACCTCCAGAATTTTGTAGGCAAGCCTACGAGCGTGCATGCATTATGTCATACAGGTGCCAAATGTCACTTTGTAGTATGGAGTGCCATTCTTGTTGCACTTGTTGTGTCAATATAAGGACCGTCATTGTTGACTGTGGATGATGCTCGAGGTGCTGTCCAATGATATCCCATACGTTATCAATTGAAGACAGACCTGGTGTTTTTGCAGGTCATGGTAACATGTCAGCACTCTGTAGAGTACATTGCGTTACAGCAGCGATGTGAGGGCGAGCGTTATCCTGTTGGAAAACTCTCCCTTGAATGCTACTCATGAAGGGCTGTACTACTGGTTAAATTACCAGACTGACGACAAATTTTCAGTCAGTGAGTTTGGGATAACCACAAGAGTGCCCCTGCTGTCGTAGGAAATTGCTCCAGAGACTATGACTCCAGGTGTGGGTTCCGTGTGTCTAGGCCGTAGACCGCTTGAATGCAGGCGGTCCCCTGGCCTTCTTCTGACCAATATACAGCCACCACTGGCACTAAGGCAGAATCTGTTTTCATCAAAAATTACAACAGATCTTCACTCCGACCTCCAGTGAGCTCTGTCTTGGCACCACTGTCGTCGGAAACGGCAATGGTTTTCAGTCAATGGAATGCCGGCTACAGGCTGCCTGGCTCGGGGCTGTCTTTGAAGTAAACAGTTTCTTATCGTTCCTTGGGTCACGACGGTAGCAACTGCAGCTCGAATTTCAGCCGCAGATGCAGTACGATGTGCCGCAGCCGTACGCAAGATTCGGCGATCTTCCTTCTCAGTCATGCCGCGTGGCAGCTCGGAACTCGATTTTCTTGAGGTAGTACCATCCCTTGACCATAGCTTCCAATAATCATGCATGGTGGCAACATTCCCGCCCAAATTTTCTGCAATATTGCGAAATGAAAATCCACCTTCTCGTAGCCAAATTGTACGACATCGTTCAAACTCGGAGAGCGGTTGATAATGGTTTCTTCGTCTTCCTAAAGGTAATCCTGTCTAAAATGAACGCAATTAGTCAAATTTCACGGACAAATAATACTCACGAGCTTCATAACACGCTTTTAAAACAAGCCCTATTTGCATGTTCTGAGTGACGCCAGCTGCGTCACACTTATGCACTGAGCGCGAAATTTCAATCGATGTCATCTTTCAGTTGTATAAACACGCCTACCAAATTTCGTTTATCTAACACAAGTCTTTCTTGGTGTTGGAATTTTTTTTCCGCCAGTGTATGTAGAGAAATTTTAGTGTTAAACTGAAAATATTGCTATAAACTAATAGTTACAGGGATATTTTTTATACAGAGCATAAACTAAAGTGTCGGCTTCAACATTTAATTTTGAAATTAGGAAAATATCTTTGACATTTGAGATAGTTCACAATATAGAGTATAAGCAGTGTAGTATGTATCATTCACTACTGTGACATATTTCAGTGCAATTCTGAATATATTCCGAGGTAAAAAGTTTAAATATCGTAAGGAGGTGGGTATTTGAAATTTGCTGATAAAACGATGAATTGCGATACACTCGTTTAAAATAGAAATAGGATTTATATGTTACATGAAATGAAAACTTATTCCATGATTCTCTTACGACACACGTCCGTTAGTTTATTTTGTATTAGTATGCACGCAGTGTCCTATGAATGCATGTTATTTCCTGAATATTTGATGAAGTTAGTAATCAGCCAACTTTTACCTTTGAATACCGCATACTCACAGCACATCTTTGTATTTTTAGAGTTTCGACATAGTAATCTCATTTTGTGCAATGCTAAAGAGAGCAAGAAGAGAAAAAGACTGATGCGCGAGAGGGAAAATACTGATTTAATGATTCCTATTGAATGATAACATAATAAAATCGTGAGCAGATGCTATTACTCACGATGCTGTTGAGTTATCTTTCAATTAGAAATGAATAACTATCTCAGTAACAAGGGGAAAAAAGATGAATCTGAACATTTTTCTCAACAAACATTGGAAGTATATTTTTTGCATTTTACTCCTAAACTTTTCAGGCAAGTTGATTTTTATTAATAAATATGAGTGAAAAAGAGAACACGTTGCCATTTTTGTTTTTGAAACAAAGTATGATTCTATCAGTATCTCAAATGTTCCCGATAAAGCACGTTGACATAAAATCATAACTACTTTGTTCCATTAACTTAAGACAATATTAATTGTTTTTGTACGTTGTTAAACACTAAAAAAATTGTGTAACCTTACTCCGTAAAAGTTCTGGAGTAACTTAAGTGATAAAACTGGTGTAACGTTACTCATGGTCATAGTCATACGTTACACCAGTTTTTATCAGTTAAATTACGCCACTGCATGGGAAGCAGCTATGCTGCCACAGTAATCTTACACAAAGTTTTTAGTGAAGTAACTTTCCTTTCAGCATCCTTAAATAATATAAAAAGCTTCATTCTGTGAATGAAATGAACTAATTGGAACATGAAGCTAAAACGTACAACAGGTACAATACTGGAGGAACGTTAGATTGCGTAATGTGCAAATTTCCGGATATTAAATGTCTCAGAAGTAATAGAATGGATAAATGTTCTTTTGATTATATATTGAGTTATAGCTAGCAGTATGATCATCAAAAGTATTGAAACTTACTTTAAGTGGTAAAGAGTTCTTGGGTCTAATCTTTTGAGCAACAATCCGCTGATATCCAAATGTTGTAACTTTTCTAATCCAGAAAAGCTATTGACGCCTAAGACTTCAACCGGATTGCGTGATATGTCTAATGAAATCAACTTCCTGGTTTTTTTCCACAAATGCAGTGGAATATCTTGAAGCAAGTTTCCGGATAAATCCAAATGATGTATGTGGTTAGTTATGGTAAAGATTTCTTGAGAGAGGTTATAAATGTAGTTATCTTTCAGATCCAAGTACTTAAGCTGCGGGAGTGGTAGTGAGGTTATAGATATCAGACTGGTATTGCGCATGTGCAGAGATGACAATGTGGTTAGAGAACTGAAAGGTTCGTCGCTTGCAACTGCTTTTAATGGGTTGTGTGATAAGTCCAACTCCAGTAAATTGTTCAAATGGTGAAAGCTCTTTTCATGAAGGAAAGATATGTGGTTGGAAGACAAATTCAAGGCTTGAAGTTTGTTAAGTCTCGAAAAACTGTCAACAGAAATATTTTCAATGATATTTAAAGATATATCCAAGTGTCTTAAAGTATCTCGGACAGATACTAAGCTTTTTGATGGCGTTTGAGTAAACTGATTTTTCGACAAATTCAGTCTTTCTAAACTTGTAGATGAAAATATATTTTCATCGAGATCCGAAATTGCATTATAACTAAGATCTAGGATTCTTAAATGTTTCATATGTCTGAATGAATCAGCAGCTACATATGATATGTTGTTGTGATCAAGTTTTAGAATTTGAACATTTGGACAGCACACTAAATCAGACGAGTTCAAGCTCTGAAAGTCATTGAAAGACAGATGCAAGACTTGTAAACTTGATAACTCTACTGGTGGAAGAGCAGAAATAAAGTTATTTGATAAAAATAAATGAAGCAAATATTTTGATATAGTTTCAAAGAAACAATCGGGTATCACAGAAATTTGATTGCATGTTAAATCTAGAATTCGTACTTTTGTGTACGTCGTTATTGAATCATTAACATTAACTAAGTATTTTATGGCATTGTTTGAAAGGTTTAAATATAATGGTGGCGTTTCACCTTGAATAATTTCAAATGAAAATGACTCTAAACGATTATCTTGAAGGAAAAGATTCGACAATCTTGTAAGATTGCTGAAAGCTGAATTTTCTATTGATGTTAATTCATTATTAGATATAACCAACGTATGAAGGTATTTGCAGTTGCTAAAGGAATAACTTTCAATGTTTGAAATTTTGTTTCCAAAGAGAACAATGGTTGATAAATGCACAATATTGTCAAATGTACCGCTTTCGATGAGCTTTAAATCATTATTACTGATGTGGACGGCACTAAGATACGTATGCTTTGAGGCTACAAATAAATCTGGAGAAATATCTGCCATTTCATTGTTGCTAATGTCTAAATGACGTAGTTTAGGTAATGTGTTCACGCTCGTAGAAGATAATCTAGATATGTTATTATGATCCAACTGCAGCCACTCAAGATGACTTAGGCTACTAATGAACAACTCTAACGGATGGTTGAATTGAGAAAATGCTGAGCTTAAATCAAGTACTTCCAAAGTTTTTCTAAGAGGAGAAAATACATTTTGATCTAAGTACATTAAATTGTTGAAAGACAGTTTTAGCTCTTTAAGCTTCGTAAGATGTGCAAAAGCACCTCCAGATAAATAGGTCATTTTATTGTTTGCTAAACTTAGTGTCGTTAAGCTTTGTCCCCATCCTTCAAAATCATCACGATACACTTTCTGAATACGGTTGTCTTGCAAACTGAGTCGCATAAGTTTTGTCAATGGCTTTAAGGTGTTTTTAGGAACATGTTGCAACATGTTTCCTGATAGGTCCAAAATTTCTAAATTATTTCTAGAGCCATGCAAATCTCCCTTACCGAGACCTTTTAACAAGTTTGATTTTAATGACAAATACAACAAGGCATTGAGATCATTAACAGCAGTTGGAAACTGTTCCATCAAATTGAAACTTAAGTCTAAAGTCGTTAAAGTAGTTTCCAGTCCAGCAAAAGCATCGGAATGGATATTACGTATCCGATTGTTAGCTAACATTAATCTTTCCAGTTTGGTTCCTTTAAAACTTCTAGCTGATAAGCTACGTATGAAGTTGAAATCGAGGTGAAGTTCCTTAATGGTGAAGGATCCGTTGAAAACACATTCTGTGATATGAGTCAGCAGGTTATTGCTGATGTCCATTTTGTCCAAGTGGGTTACGTGCAGATGAAAAGGACAAGGTAGTCTGTGGAAAAGATTTCCGGATATATCAAGGAACCGCAGATTTTTCAGAGCATATATTGAATGCAGAGGCACTTTTTTCAGTATATTATTGGCAAGAGAGAGCGATCGAAGGGAGTGAGGAAAACAGTGACTTCCGACGTCGTGGATAAAGTTCCCATCCAGGTCAAGAACATTAAGGTTGATGAGTTTCACGAAGGCACCTTCCTGAATGCTTGCAATGTAGTTGGACCCTAGAAACAAAGTGTTCAACGTAACTCTGCTGTTGAGGTGAGACCACTTGACACCATGAATATCTTCAATGTGGTTTCCTTGTAAGTTAAGCCACTGGAGATTATTGAGGTGACTCAGGACGGACAATGGAAATTGCCTCAGTTGGTTGTGGCTCAAGTCAAGGGTTGTTAAGATGTTTTCTAATCCGTTGAAAGCACCAGGAGACAAAATAATTATGTTGTTCTGCATTAAATGTAATGATGCTACACTTGTGCCTTCAAATGAATTGCTTGGAATAACTTCAAGTCCCGTACGTATCATTGTAACCTGAAAAAAAATAAATATCATTAGAAACTTAGCTACTCCACAAAAAATTTGTAATCTATTGTGTTTTTTGTTTATTTTTTCATCATTCATTTGTTCGTTGTAAAGAAACCTATAGATGGTAGCTACTGAGTTTACGGTCATTGATTTAAGGAATCCATTTAAAGAGATAAAAAAAAGTGCAAAGCAGTTCCGATTCGCTTTAAAGAATACTAATTCGATATACCTAATCAATTTATAAATGTGCATAAAATCAAACAAAACTATTAAGTACTAAAATGAATAATGAATAAAGCTAAAAAAAAATAAGAATGTGTGAAAGAATGCTGTATAAATGTGTTAGTAAGCTTTATAAGTCAATAGAAAATTTAGGATATTGCTTTTATATTCCTTTTGTTTAAAGCGTTTATGCACATATAAGCATCGATGCATTTTAAAAACTTGTCCATTTTCTGGAAAATTAAGAGTTAAATTTACTTTTATAATAAACTATTCAAAAAGTAAAATGCTTCTGGTGAATTGTGCTAATCCTCCAATAAAGTGGAACAGCTGTTCATTTGCATAAACTTCTCTTTTTTGAAATTGTTTATGAAAATGCTATTCTAAAATGAAGTTCTTAAAATTATTTAATAAATTGACTACCTTTTTTGGTTTTGAACTTTGCTTCGGTAAAGTTTTCTTAAGCAAATTATTCCTTCTAAAAAGAAGTTTTCAAATTCAGTGTCTAGACAGAAATTTTACGCTGATGATTTCAAGCCTATAATAATTGAGTTATGGTATTAATAATGCGAAATGGAAAAAAAAGATATTTGTTCTGAAAAACTTCTACCGCATGATTCGATTTATTTCTTCATTTACCTTAACATAAAAAAAAGAAAAACTGCGAAAGAAGAAAGATTATTGAGTATTTTTTAACATCAGACAATCTAATATTTCACACGTTAACTTAAGATAAGAAGCCAGTGTAGCCAAATCATAGTACAAAGAATGTACCGGCTTCTCTTGGTATTTAATGAAACAAAAAAGAGAATTTAAGCCAAGAAGGTAATATAAAGCAATGAGTCTTGCTAAACTCCTATTGAAAATTAGGAACAGCTTGCAAAAGACTTCCCAACGAAATCTGCGTCTCAAGAATCTAGATTTCGCAAATAGTTTACGTACATAATAACGGCTTTTGTAAAGAATGAAATTTCCCAATCATGAAATTCTGTAAGGGGTCCAATTTTAAATTCAAAAAGGACCTAATGGATATCATATTAAAATATTACATGAAAAAAACGTTTTAGTTAATTTCAATTAGTCTTCTCAAGGGATACTTGACCTCATACAAAATAATAATAATAATAATAATAAAAAGAAAGTTGTGAAAGATGTTGTGTCATATACAGTAACACTTCGTTACATCACTCCTCGTTATATAGTTCATTAGAATATATCTCGCTTTTCCTTTGTCTCTCAAAAAATATACCAATTTTTTAAAAAATGTTTCGCACTTGACATCATACAGAAAAAAATATGGATTTCAGAGAAAAAAATATTTTCTTCAGTTAATCAATGAAGAAACCTGGTAATTTTCCCATGGATCTAAATTCATCACGATTAAAGTTGGAACTTTAAATCCGTTTTAAGAGAAAAAAATATTATTTTTGTTAATTAAGAGAACAATTGTTAAGCTAATTTGGCAACGCCAGGCTCAGAACCAGGGAATTTCCAATCACCCGTTTGATACCTAATCCAGCGGGTCTTCCAAGCCCATCTTTTAAATCATCCACATGATCTAGTGGCCCTCACTCGATCATCTTCGATTTAGATGAAATTTTATAGAGGTGCTGAAATGCCGTTGAAACTAACCTATGCAAATTTTTCGCTTCCACGATCTCAATTCTGAGGATCTAGGATACCTGAAAAAAAGACTCCAAAATGGTGGAGTAGCTTTATAAAACGAGTTGACATGTTTAGGCTAACCCGCCAATTTAGGGTCCTTATTTTTCTTGCCAAAGTCAGCACGAATCAACTTAAATAATAGAGAATTTTGGGTTTTTATACAAACCCATTTTTGTTTGATTATTGACGCTGTAGTCCAAGAGCCCATAAGCGTCTGACATACGTATAAAGTCCCGACTTTTTTGTGCGTAAGCGCATTACAGAGTATAAGAGCGATCCTTTTTTAATTAAGTTTATTCCTGCTGGCTTTGGAACTAAATAGGTAACAAAGGCGCATAAAATTGCTGCCCAGAAACTAAAGATCATCAGGCCACATGACCTAATGGTCCTCACCCGATCATCTCCGATTAGATGAAATTTAATAGAGGTGCAGAAATGCCTTTGAAACGTATCCATGCAAATTTCCCGCATCCAAGATCCCAATTCTGAAGATCTAAGGTACCTCAAAAAAAAAAAAAAAAATAATAATAATAAAATAAATAAAATAAAGACTTCAAAATGGTGGAGTAGCTTTATTAAGCCGAGTTGCCATGTTTAGGCTAATCCACCATTTAAGGGCCTTTTTGTCCTACCAAAGCCATCACGATTTAACTTAAATAATAGTGATTTTGGGGTTTTATACTATGACATAGGGTGGGAGCTAGCTGGCTCTTGCTCTATTATGTTTTAATGATACGTAATAATTACCCAGGTAGCACAAAAAACATTTAAACGTTTTATAAACGTTTTTAATCCGTTGTCACAACGTTAATAACCATTTTACTACCTTTAAAAAACGATGTATGCTACTTGGGTAAATATAACCCTGAGTTTTGAAATATGACAGTAAAAAAAAAAGATGCTAAGAATTTTTGCTCCATAAAAGATTATTTTTGTACCTCAGAGGCAGACTAGCGTAAGTACCAAAATGGTGATTTTAACTTTATTACTACATTATATGTAGAACATTATTACGCATCAACTCGCGAGAACGTTATTCAATAAAAAATATTCCTTCACAATTATTTAGAAGAGTTAAAAGAGAGTGAGTTTCGTCCTTTGTATGCATTAGGTAACCGTTTTCGAGTTGTCCTGAAAAGTGACGAAAATACACTTACGTCAGTCTGTTTCGGAGGTACAGATTTTTCAGCAATTTATTAGGCGTACCTGGTATATAGTCTCTGTAGGTAAATTTGGGAAAGCTGAAAATGGAACACCTCGGCATATGACCTCATGGTGGGATCTTCTACAAGTGCACAAGCGGTTAAAGCTGCATAGCTCGTTGCAGTGAATTCCGTAAAAACCTAAGATTATAATTGTCAGAGTCGACAGAATAGTTGCCATCTGAAAACCAAACACACATGAATTTAATGTAAATATTTTTGCATTCAAAATTATTTATGTAAGACATGAGTTTTCAAAGTTTTCTTGATATGTATTATATAAAAAGAGCAATTGAACTGATTTTTCTGCTTGGAACAAGAACTTATCTACACACATTGCGTACCCAATATGTCAAATTTCTATAACTCTGTGTTTCATCTTGTTAACGATTTGTAAAAAAAAAAAAAAAAAAAAATAGCTTTCGTTCGTAGCAGAACTGCTTGTAAAAAAAACACCTCGCTCGAAATTTTAAATGTTAGTTCCTTTTATCACTACTTTGAGCTCGAAATTGTTGAGATATGATTAAAAGCTTTGAGGGTCATTTCACTTGTCAGTGGTTTACATCAATCATTGATTTGTTGTACGAATTTTTTTAAAGGTATGCATACGGAAGTATGCACGTCTTATATATTACCTGCAATTAAAAAAGTCCAAAATTATTTGCAGTTCCTTAAATAGGACTCCAGGATCTTAATATTTTAGTTCTGTTTCATAAAAATGTTATCGTGTAAGCAGGACCAACTAGTTTACTCAACTCAAATAGTAAATGTCTAAGTTGTCAATTATTCATAAAATTTGTTCAAATCTCTCCAGAATAATTCAAAATTTATACCAGCAACGCTATAACTCGCATTGTAAAACGTGTTCTCTTTAATTCAAGATTTATGCAAATAACATTTTATTCAGTTGGAGATAACAAACATGATGTTTAACATAATATAAGATATATTATGCGAGGCTGCGGCACAAAAGCGAAATTATTAGTTGCTTGTCGCGGTGATACGCGCGGAAATAGAATGATAACGGTTTTATACATTAACATTTTCATTCATCATATTGCGATAAATTTGTGCGCATTGCATAACGATATAGCAACTTTATACGGGTTGTTTTTGCATGAAAATAATTATAAGCATTCTTTGATTTTTAATTAAATCAAAATCTTTATTTGTAAATCCATATAGACTAGAAATGCAGACTCAAATTTAAAATTACCTTAAATACACATTGCATTTTTTTTTCAAACACAGAAATTCTTAAAAATGCTTCATTTACTTTGAAAAAAATCAGATTCGTAAGTTGAATATAGAATTAAATAAAATTGAAATGGTGTCTAAACCCCGTTTCATTAAAGCAATTTTAGGGTAAAATGTTTCAATGCAATACATATTCTTAAAATGACGGGTAAAATTAAGCATGTTGTTAGTACTGTTCATAATAAAACATACCTTCTAGGGTAGCATGAAAAATGCCTACCCGCTGGTCGCATTCTATTGTCATATCCATTCTTCTCTATCTCTAAAGTTTGACTTCATAGCACCTGGAAAAAAAAATATCCAAAGTAATTGCAGCAATCATTATGCACACTATAGGAAATAGATGCTGTTTTTACAGTACAATATAGCTAAATTTAGAGTAATAAACTGTAAAATAGCTAGTTTTACAGTTTCTTACTGTGTTTTTAGTTTTAAACTGGATTCTCTGCCACCAGTATTATACTGAAAAAACAGCAGCTTACTTTTGCAGTAAAGTACGTGCATATGAAACAATTGCCATTCATAATAAATCTTTATCTGAGGTGTATAGTGGGATTACAACTAGTGCGTATATGGTGCCTACTCTAATCCGTTATCACCGGAATACTTTCTGAATGGCCAGAGCTATAGTCATACAAGTGGGCAATAGCTGTAGTAAAGAATATATGCGCTGCAAAAGGAAGCCACTTACAACACCACCGGTCCACGAAATTCGGAGTTGCGTTCTTATCCCAGAAATAGTGTGAGATACGTTAAAAAAAAGGTAGTTATACAAACTTGTTCAGTAGCTCGTACTTAAGAAATGAATAACGTCACCCGCCCTGTAATTTTTGAAGATAGTATGATAAGTGTAAACTGTACACTGTTTTAATTACTTTTAAGTCAAATTATACTTGCCATAAATGAGCCTCATCCATCCATAATGATCAAGATAGTGTATCA